>JAPTMU010000026.1:1240944-1291742 GCA_028583405.1 Pogonophryne albipinna
ATAAATATGAAATATTACAGATAGCTGCTCTTGAAAACCTCACTGACGCATTGAGAAATATAATTAAGCTTAGCAGGAAATAAACCATGGGACTGCAGTATTTGAACCTGCATCCACAAAATAACAAACCGCTCGTCTCCGTCTGAAGGCTGCTCTTAGCCTGTGTTCTCCACAGATCAATGTAAGCTCTCAGAGAGGCTTGATTAATCGCCGGATTACGTCTGAGCTCGAGCGTGGAATATTTCAATATCAAATGTAATCTTGTCATTGTTTGCTGCTCCGCGGTCAGAGCGGGATTGAAGGAGTCCAACAATGATTGTGTGCAGTGGATTACACAAAGCCACGCACTGAATGAAAGCACCAGGAGCACCTTAAATACTTCTCATGTCTCTATTTGGTGTTTCTCAATCTGAACCCCTGTTTTGCCGTCATAGCTCTAAGTAATCTTTGTCTGTCCCTAAATCCACTGAGACAACTCAAAAACTATTCGATGGATAGTACGGAGGCCCACAGGTGCAAATGCTTTCAACGACCCGAAACATCAGGAGACTCGCTGCAGCTTCAGAAAGGATGCAGATTAAAAAAAACAAAGGTTCCACATGAAGAAACATCTTCAGCAACTTGAGGAAACATGCTGGGAGACCAGGGGACACTAAAGAGTGACGCACACAGCTGGAGACCAGGGGACACTAAAGAGTGACGCACACAGCTGAGAGACCAGGGGACACTAAAGAGTGACGCACACAGCTGGAGACCAGGGGACACTAAAGAGTGACGCACACAGCTGAGAGACCAGGGGACACTAAAGAGTGACGCACACAGCTGGAGACCAGGGGACACTAAAGAGTGACGCACACAGCTAGAGACCAGGGGACACTAAAGAGTGACGCACACAGCTGAGAGACCAGGGGACACTAAAAAGTGACGCACACAGCTGGAGACCAGGGGACACTAAAGAGTGACGCACACAGCTAGAGACCAGGGGACACTAAAGAGTGACGCACACAGCTGAGAGACCAGGGGACACTAAAGAGTGACGCACACAGCTGGAGACCAGGGGACACTAAAGAGTGACGCACACAGGAGACCAGGGGACACTAAAGAGTGACGAACACAGGAGACCAGGGGACACTAAAGAGTGACGCACACAGCTGGAGACCAGGGGACACTAAAGAGTGACGCACACAGCCGGGAGACCAGGGGACACTAAAGAGTGACGCACACAGCTGGGAGACCAGGGGACACTAAAGAGTGACGCACACAGCTGGGAGACCAGAGGACACTAAAGAGTGACGCACACAGCTGGAGACCAGGGGACACTAAAGAGTGACGCACACAGCTGGGAGACCAGGGGACACTAAAGAGTGACGCACACAACTGGGAGACCAGGGGACACTAAATAGTGGCGCACACAGCTGGGAGACCAGGGGACACTAAAGAGTGACGCACACAGCTGGGAGACCAGGGGACACTAAAGAGTGACGCACACAGCTGGGAGACTAGGGGACACTAAAGAGTGACGCACACAGCTGGGAGACTAGGGGACACTAAAGAGTGACGCACACAGCTGGGAGACCAGGGGACACTAAAGAGTGACGCACACAGCTGGGAGACTAGGGGACACTAAAGAGTGACGCACACAGCTGGGAGACTAGGGGACACTAAAGAGTGACGCACACAGCTGGGAGACCAGGGGACACTAAAGAGTGACACACACAGCTGGGAGACTAGGGGACACTAAAGAGTGACGCACACAGCTGGGAGACCAGGGGACACTAAAGAGTGACGCACACAGGAGACCAGGGGACACTAAAGAGTGACGCACACAGGAGACCAGGGGACACTATATAGCTTTTAAAGGCACTTTACGTATTCTTTGTCGAACCTTTGTGTTATATAGGATTTCCCCGGCTCTGTTGTGATTGGCCAACCGCTTAGAGATGTCCACTTTAGACTTATCACGTACTATGTGTTGGAGCTCTAGCCAATAGGAGCACAAGTGTTCCGTCGTGATGTCACTATGTTCCGAAAGTAAACAAAGGAGTCCACTTTTGGTTTAAAAAAAGTTGAAAAACACAGTATTTAATGAGCACATTGTGTTTTTATAGATATTATCATTTCTATTTCGGGGAAATAAAAACGTTGTCATTGCTTTGGAGGAGAAACCTCGGTCTTATCCCCGTCTTAAATAAGTGAAATGTTTCCCGGCGGCTCAGAGTCTCCTCCGTCAGAGTCTCAGGTTTTACAGTCTTTTATAGACTTGTGATTTAAATCCCTGCCACCCTTCATCATCAGGTTTCACTCTGAATGTCCTCTGGCTGGGATTCTCCTCAGAGGTCCAGGGGGACTTTTGGGGGAAAGGTCAGCGCTGAAGTGTGACGGGAATACGAAGATCTGCAGCTGATGGCTTCCTTTTGGAGACATGACCCCCCCCCCCCCTGAAGCTCGGAGTCCCCCAGATGACTTCACCCAGAACACATCGATCAGACGTGAGTCAAGCAACCAGTCACTAGAAAAGAGAACACGTCATATGTTCTGCTTTTTAATGCTGTTTTATTTCCATTTTAGTGTTTTTTATTTCTCTTCAATGCCTTGTTTTGTTTCTGCAACGCAAACATTTCCAAAATTGGGATCAATAAAGTAATTCTTATCTTATCTTACTCACTTTCTGAATGCTTTGTCTCAAGGATGCAGGAGCCGGGAATCCATTGAAATACTAGCGATGTGTTTTAGTTCCCCTCCTCTCAGTGTGTGGACGTCTCTATTGTCCACACACACACACACACACACACACACACACACACACACACACACACACACACACACACACACACACACACACACACACACACACACACAGACACACAGAAGACACACACACACACACACAGACGACACACACACACACACACACACACAGACACACACACACAGAGAGACACACACACACACACAGACACACAGAGACACACACACACACACAGAGACACACACACACACACACACACACACACACACACACACACACACACACACACACACACAGAAGACACACACACAGACACACACACACAGAGAGACACACACACACACAGAGACACACACACACACACACACACACACACACACACACACACACACACACACACACGCAGAGACACACAGAGACACACACACACACACACACACACACACACACACACACACACACACACACACACACACACACACACACAGAGACACACACACACACAAACACATGCACACACACACACACACACACACACACACACACACACACACACACACACACACACACACACACACACACACACACACACACACACACACACACACACACACACACACACACACACACACACACCTGAAGCGAAGATGACGATGAAGAGGAGGAAGAGGATGAAGAGGACTGCCCCCTAACCCCACCATGACAGTTATGAATGTATTGATTATCAGTGATCTGTGTTTTAAGCCCAGAGCAGTCAATGAGCTCTGAGGAGTCTCTTTGCTTTGATGTTGGCTTTTTGAGAAATTCCCCCATCATTTTCCAACCTCTTCACGCGATGGCCTCTCTGCACGGTGACAGCCTCTTCCTCCTCCTCTCCCTCCTCTTCCTCATCAGCTGTCAGTCACTCTGAAGTTCCCCCGAGGCGACTCAACGTCTGACATTAACCTGGAGTTAAATCTCAAAGATGGCGAGGGGCTGTCAGACGCTCACATGTGGTGCATTTTATTGTATTGTACTTGGCAGCCGTCTGGATGAAGGGAATGTAATTAACCTCGTTGGTGGGGAAATTCTATTAAAGCTCTTCTTCTCTGCAGAGTGTGGAGATGTCACAGGCCGTGGAGCAGAAAGCTGTCTGCATCTTAAACCAAACTTCCAATTTTCTCCCCGTATCTTTCTTCATTCTCACTGAAGCTGGAAATTGAGTACGGCACACTTATGTGGAGAGAGAGAGGAGGAGGAAGGGGGGGGTGCAAATAAAAGGTGAGCTGCTTCTCAGGAGTTTAACAAGTTATTTATTCAGTCGACATTTGGACCATGCATACAAATACATTCCTCTCAGGAAAGAGAAGGGATGAATTATGCCAGATTTCAGCTAATAGCTCATTTCCATCTGCAGTCCTCCTGAGGTAACAATCAATACACATTAAAACATCACCTCAATCACACCCCCACGAATATTTAGAGGTGAGGTAAAGTCAGCGGCCGAACAATTCATAACTGACATCAGACGCCATGTGTGCGTTCAAATCAATATATTCTCAATATATTTGTTGTTGATATTTTCTAATATTCACATTAAGGCGGTGCCGTAGCGTCCGGACTAAAACCACCAGACTCAGAGAGCGTTTCATCCCACAGGCCAAAGCAGCGATTTGTGTACTGTCCCTTTAAGGCTCCAACAATATAGTCAACACATTTTCATTTTGTAAAAATATGCAATTGTTCTTGTTTGGATACATTTCTACGAGCCAGACTTTCTTCTTCTCTTTGTTTGTTGTGTTTCATCATGCATCCAAACTCCCTCTAGAACTATCCAGAAGCTTACTTTTAAAACCTCTGTTGCCGTTTTGTTTAATGACTGCATGCATTTCTCTCAGATGCATAATATTTAATATGTATATATGTTTATTTCTTATTTTAAAATTACTTAACTGTATATAATTGTATTTGTATCTTTAATTGTATTAATCTCTAATCTGTGTGAATCTGTGCTGTTTTTCATTCTCAGCCTGTTGCTGTTAAAATACTGTATTTCCCCACGGGATGAATAAAGCTCCGTCTCATCCAATCTGATTTGAATGTGCTTTAACTTAAGTGCAGGTATTCACGTTATGATGGGAATAAAGACGTCTGCATCTGTAACTGCACGATGTCTCTTTCCCTGCTCGTACAAAGGTGTCTGAAGTGACTTCTCTGCAGGCTCCCCTTCCCTCTGTGACTCTCACAATGGGAGTGATTTGGGCCGCGTACTGTCCCTTTAACGCTCCAAAAACACATTCAATACATGCACATTTCCCCCGTTTGGTTCAATCTTTACGAGCTAGCATTTCTCCTTCTCTGCCGTTGTTGGTTGTGTTTCATCATGCATCCAAACGACCTCTAACACAGTGATGCTCAAATGGGGGTACGCGGACCCCTAGGGGTACGTTGGGGTACTGCAGGGGGTACGTGACATTTAAAAAAACAAAAAAAAAGTTAATTAAAAAAAATACCATGCATGATTACAAAAATAATCTTAGTACAATAAGTTAAATAGAAAACACAATTTTATATAAAATATTCCTAGAACCTCGTATAAACATGTCAAATTGGTGTATTGTATTTTATAGTTTTGCATAATATATCATTTTGTTCATTGGTTTGTTAAACAGATTTACTTCAGTTGAAAAACTCCTTTGAAAAATCAGTTTAAATTGTTTTTCTTTTTTCATGCATAAAATGAAAATATCCTTAGTTTGTTGTAAAGCATGAAGGAGGTAATACATCACACACTGAGGGAACATCACTATATTGGAATTATTTGTATAGGCTTTTTCGATCAAACATTTTCGGGGTCGGTCAGGGGGTCCTCGGCTGAGAACAGTTTGAGAAGCACTGCTCTAACACCTTGTTCCATTGCACTATTTGTTGACAATAACTTAATTGTGCAAATGCATTTTGTTTAATGACTGCATGCATTTCTCTGGCTGCAGCTGTAACAGTTGTATCTGCACGCTGCCTCTTGACCTGCTTGTATGAAGGTGTCTGAAGCAGGTCTACCTTCCCCTGCTCTCTCTCCTCACAATGGGAGAGTTTGGGCAGTGGATGGTTCATCTGTCCAGAGAAGAGCCAGAGGAAGAGCAGCATTACAGATCTGCTTCTGACTGTCCCAGGTTTCCATCTCTCTGCACCTCCAGCCATAAGGAGCTGGCAGGGAAACGACAGCAACACCGAAGCTGTCAATCAAAGCTGCAGGGAAGCAGAACCAAAGGGGGGCGGGTCTCATGTGGCCTGCAATTTTCTTGAGGCCATTAAATCCACTCTTTTTAATTCCCTCTCTAACACTCCTGCTATTCTGGCTGCAAAGTGGTCTTTCAGCGCTAAGCTTTCCATCCAAAGACGAGCATGTGAAAGCACTTTGCAGAACAAAGCTCAACACATCGGCTAATTTATCCAGATAGAAAGGGAACACGTTCCTTCAGTTCAGCTTTAAAGGCCGAGGAAGAATAAAAACCTCACTCTGACAGGAAGAGACTGTTTTCTGAACCCGGGATGATTTCTGTTAGTTTATCGGTAGGTTTGCATTCATAGTTCAGTGTTCGATGGCTTTAAAGAGTCCTCTCCTGCTGATGTTCAGGTGTATATCAGTATGTAGTGTCTCTACTTTAAAGAGTCCTCTCCTGCTGATGTTCAGGTGTATATCAGTATGTAGTGTCTCTACTTTAAAGAGTCCTCTCCTGCTGATGTTCAGGTGTATATCAGTATGTAGTGTCTCTACTTTAAAGAGTCCTCTCCTGCTGATGTTCAGGTGTATGTCAGTATGTAGTGTCTCTACTTTAAAGAGTCCTCTCCTGCTGATGTTCAGGTGTATATCAGCATGTAATGTCTCTACTTTAAAGAGTCCTCTCCTGCTGATGTTCAGGTGTATATCAGTGTGTAGTGTCTCTACTTTAAAGAGTCCTCTCCTGCTGATGTTCAGGTGTATATCAGTATGTAGTGTCTCTACTTTAAAGAGTCCTCTCCTGCTGATGTTCAGGTGTATATCAGTATGTAGTGTCTCTACTTTAAAGAGTCCTCTCCTGCTGATATTCAGGTGTATATCAGTATGTAGTGTCTCTACTTTAAAGAGTCCTCTCCTGCTGATGTTCAGGTGTATATCAGTATGTAGTGTCTCTACTTTAAAGAGTCCTCTCCAGCTGATGTTCAGGTGTATATCAGTATGTAGTGTCTCTACTTTAAAGAGTCCTCTCCTGCTGATGTTCAGGTGTATATCAGTATGTAGTGTCTCTACTTTAAAGAGTCCTCTCCTGCTGATGTTCAGGTGTATATCAGTATGTAGTGTCTCTACTTTAAAGAGTCCTCTCCTGCTGATGTTCAGGTGTATATCAGTGTGTAGTGTCTCTACTTTAAAGAGTCCTCTCCTGCTGATGTTCAGGTGTATATCAGTATGTAGTGTCTCTACTTTAAAGAGTCCTCTCCTGCTGATGTTCAGGTGTATATCAGTGTGTAGTGTCTCTACTTTAAAGAGTCCTCTCCTGCTGATGTTCAGGTGTATATCAGTATGTAGTGTCTCTACTTTAAAGAGTCCTCTCCAGCTGATGTTCAGGTGTATATCAGTATGTAGTGTCTCTACTTTAAAGAGTCCTCTCCTGCTGATGTTCAGGTGTATATCAGTATGTAGTGTCTCTACTTTAAAGAGTCCTCTCCTGCTGATGTTCAGGTGTATATCACTATGTAGTGTCTCTACTTTAAAGAGTCCTCTCTTGCTGATGTTCAGGTGTATATCAGTATGTAGTGTCTCTACTTTAAAGAGTCCTCTCCTGCTGATGTTCAGGTGTATATCAGTATGTAGTGTCTCTACTTTAAAGAGTCCTCTCCTGCTGATGTTCAGGTGTATATCAGTATGTAGTGTCTCTACTTTAAAGAGTCCTCTCCTGCTGATGTTCAGGTGTATATCACTATGTAGTGTCTCTACTTTAAAGAGTCCTCTCAGGCAGCCCATATTTTAACCATTAGGACCTTTCATATCTATACCGTTTTTCTAAAACTTGGTTGTGATTTTTAAATCAGAAATAACTCCTAAATCTGAAATAAATTGCCAAAAGGTTGATGAATAAAACAGAAAGTCTGTGCAGAGACAGAGCAGCAGCGCAGGACGCATGGCTGAGCTCTGAAAATGTAAATAAAGCTAATTTGCTGGATGGGCAGCATCTGTATTTTCCTGTGTGCCGTTATGAGAGTGGATGTGAGAATAAACCACATTAGACTTCTCCGGAGCAGCAAATATCCCCGGTGTCATCCTGCATCTCGTCACTGTTCTCCCTGATTGCTTCCTACATTTCATTATGCTAAACGCGCCTTTTTACACACCCGGAGAGCAGGGTCTTATGGGAGGAGGCCAGGAGACGCTTCATTGTGAGCAGCTTTCTGAAGAGCTTCTGACAGGAAGAACTGCAGCACAAAAACACACAACGCAACGCAATGCCAGTGGTCAGAGAGGCAAAACACACATCCTTTACTCAAGTAGAAGTACAGATACTGGTGTTTACAAATACTCTGGTGAAAGTAGAAGTACTGACTAAACTTCTTTACTCAAGTGAAAGTAAAGAGGCTTTGAAATGTAAGAAGTAGAAAGTACAGGTATTTGGGTTCAACATGTGAGAAGTAGAAAGTACAGGTATTTGGGTTCAACATGTGAGAAGTAGAAAGTACAGGTATTTGTGTTCAACATGTAAGAAGTAGAAAGTACAGGTATTTGTGTTCAACATGTAAGAAGTAGAAAGTACAGGTATTTGTGTTCAACATGTAAGAAGTAGAAAGTACAGGTATTTGTGTTCAACATGTAAGAAGTAGAAAGTACAGGTATTTGTGTTCAACATGTAAGAAGTAGAAAGTACAGATATTTGTGTTCAACATGTAAGAAGTAGAAAGTACAGGTATTTGTGTTCAACATGTAAGAAGTAGAAAGTACAGGTATTTGTGTTCAACATGTAAGAAGTAGAAAGTACAGATATTTGTGTTCAACATGTAAGAAGTAGAAAGTACAGGTATTTGGGTTCAACATGTAAGAAGTAGAACGTACAGGTATTTGAGTTCAACATGTAAGAAGTAGAAAGTACAGGTATTTGGGTTCAACATGTAAGAAGTAGAAAGTACAGGTATTTGAGTTCAACATGTAAAAAGTAGAAAGTACAGATATTTGTGTTCAACATGTAAGAAGTAGAAAGTACAGGTATTTGGGTTCAACATGTAAGAAGTAGAAAGTACAGGTATTTGTGTTCAACATGTAAGAAGTAGAAAGTACAGGTATTTGGGTTCAACATGTAAGAAGTAGAAAGTACAGGTATTTGGGTTCAACATGTAAGAAGTAGAAAGTACAGGTATTTGTGTTCAACAAGTAAGAAGTAGAAAATACAGGTATTTGGGTTCAACATGTAAGAAGTAGAAAGTACAGGTATTTGTGTTCAACATGTAAGAAGTAGAAAGTACAGGTATTTGGGTTCAACATGTCAGAAGTAGAAAGTACAGGTATTTGGGTTCAACATGTGAGAAGTAGAAAGTACAGGTATTTGGGTTCAACAAGTAAAAAGTAGAAAGTACAGGTATTTGGGTTCAACATGTAAGAAGTAGAAAGTACAGGTATTTGGGTTCAACATGTGAGAAGTAGAAAGTACAGGTATTTGGGTTCAACAAGTAAAAAGTAGAAAGTACAGGTATTTGGGTTCAACATGTAAGAAGTAGAAAGTACAGGTATTTGTGTTCAACATGTAAGAAGTAGAAAGTACAGGTATTTGGGTTCAACATGTCAGAAGTAGAAAGTACAGGTATTTGGGTTCAACATGTAAGAAGTAGAAAGTACAGGTATTTGAGTTCAACATGTAAGAAGTAGAAAGTACAGGTATTTGTGTTCAACATGTGAGAAGTAGAAAGTACAGGTATTTGGGTTCAACATGTAAGAAGTAGAAAGTTCAGGTATTTGGGTTCAACATGTAAGAAGTAGAAAGTACAGGTATTTGAGTTCAACATGTAAGAAGTAGAAAGTACAGGTATTTGGGTTCAACATGTGAGAAGTAGAAAGTACAGGTATTTGTGTTCAACATGTAAGAAGTAGAAAGTACAGGTATTTGAGTTCAACATGTAAGAAGTAGAAAGTACAGGTATTTGGGTTCAACATGTGAGAAGTAGAAAGTACAGGTATTTGGGTTCAACATGTAAGAAGTAGAAAGTACAGGTATTTGTGTTCAACATGTAAGAAGTAGAAAGTACAGGTATTTGTGTTCAACATGTAAGAAGTAGAAAGTACAGGTGTTTGTGTTCAACATGTAAGAAGTAGAAAGTACAGGTATTTGTGTTCAACATGTAAGAAGTAGAAAGTACAGGTATTTGGGTTCAAAATGTAAGAAGTAGAAAGTACAGGTGTTTGTGTTCAAAATGTAAGAAGTAGAAAGTACAGGTATTTGGGTTCAAAATGTAAGAAGTAGAAAGTACAGGTATTTGGGTTCAAAATGTAAGAAGTCAAAGTAAAAAGTGGTCAGAAAAATAAGTAGTGGAGTAAAGTACTGATACCAGAAAAATGTACTTAAGTACAGTAACAAAGTATTTGTACTCCATACTTCCCTCCTCTCAGTGATTCAACAAGCTGCGATCAAAGCCTCTGAGATCAACCTGAAACCCCCCACGTAGAGATCAAGCTGCTCAATAATTCAACACAGAGCAGTAAATTAGTCCAATCAGCTTAGAGAGCATGTATTGCCGCATAATAACAACATTAGCTATGGACGTTTTGGTCAATTCACTACAGCAGCGTTTGGAAATCCCCCCTGAAGACCTTCTGAATGCAACCTTTTCAAATGCACAGCACCTCACTGCATTGCCACGTTGGGAAAACAACCACATTGTTCCAATATCAAATATCTCCACAAAGGTTGGATGGATGCTCATGTTTTTATCGTGGTCCTATGAGGATGAATCAGGACTCCCATATATGAGATATTACAAAACACAGTTAGGTAATGAATGGTTGTGTTGTAGAATAAGAAGTTTAGACAAATAAATCCTACAGTCCTTTGGAATTAACTTAGCTTTGAAAACAGTGTTGTTAAAATGCTGTTTTCTTATAACACGTTTCTTTATGGAATCCCTCCATGGCTTTGTAAAACAACACAGAGCAGTACATGAGTCCAATCAGCTCAGAGAGCATGTGCTGCTGCTGTCATAATGACACCATTAGCTTTGGCCCATTCAATGTGGCGAAGCATTGACTGTAGACGCCAGGGTCCAACAAACCAAACCTTTTTGACTATAGACACCCGGAAAAAAAAGGTTGACCATAGACACCCGAGGAAGAAAAACATTGTTAACTATAGACATCCGGAGAACAAATAAATAATTGTTTGATTTTATGAGCTTTATAAAACAACACAGAGCAGTACATAAGTCCAATCAGCTCAGAGAGCATGTGCTGCTGCTGTCATAATGACACCATTAGCTTTGGCCGATTTGGCCGATTCAATCAGGCTCTCTGTAAATATAGCAGCGTTTGAAAATATCCCAAATCCAACACAAATAGCAGGATCTCTGGGTGATCAAATGTCAAAGCCAACCGGATGGAGGGGGGGGGGGATGTTTTCATGCTAAGCTAGCAGGTGTCCTGAGCGTCACATCAGCCATTAGCTCTTGGCAGGCAGAAAACCTCCAATCGGAACAGGAAGTAGCTGCCAAACAGAGAGAGGACTAATATCAGAGGAGACCGTGCGTCACTCAGCAGATGTCTGTCTTTGTGAAAGCGTCCATTTACTGAAGGAGGTTGAGGGGGGGAAGGACTCTTGTTAACATGAAGTCCAAGTACCATGTCCAAGAAGTCTGCAGCTTGAAAGAGAAAGAAGGGTTGATTTTCCAGCTGCTGACATTTTGTATGTGAAGCTTTTGGTTGATCTAAATGTGTGATGAACCAATGCCCCTGCAGTGAGCTTTCTCTGCTTCACCCTGGAGGCCGATGCGTGTTTCAATCAGTGGAAACATAATGGGTAGTTCCCTTTAAAGCAACCAGGTGGTCCACACATGAATTATATCTGTGATGAAAAGCTACAAAAAGACCTTCTTGTAAGGTGATAGCGATGCATGTTGGACCTTTCATTTATCTGACCATGCACTGTGCAAAGTGCGTCATTAAAGCCCCTGTCACACTGTCCCGAAATGTACACCCGATGGACAAACGAATATGGAATTGTGAATTTCGCACGAAGATGGCCCCGAACCACACACGAAGGAAACATTTAAGACATACAACTGCAATGAAAGTACCGAAAACAATTATGTTACAGTACTATGATACTGTACTGATATCTTCAGACTTTGTTCTTTACTTTCACCGTCTTTATATGTAAAAGATATTAAGTTTTCTCCGTAATGTTGTTTCCATAACAACAACAACTTCCTGTCAACTGTCCTTCAAAATAATATATTATATTCTTTTTAGTTTCACAGAACACAAATTGGGTTATTTACATAATATGTTTACATGATTTTGTTGTGCAATAAAACAACCCGATGGACACACGATAAAGGAAATGTTCAAATTCGGCTCTGATCGTAGCAACATCGGGCCATTCGTGAGGGCATCTTAAGGCTTCGTATGACCGCCGGTGGAGTTTCTCAGGCTCCGGCAGCAACTTCGTGAGCGGTGGCAAAATCTTTGACATGCCAAAAAATAGCCGAAGGACCTTGAGAAGGTTCATTTTCGTGTTGAATTTGTGTGTCAATTTTACCCTTCGTCAGGCCATCGTGAGGGCATCTTGTTATCATCGGTACCATCGGGCATTCGCCCCGATCAGAGTGAGGGCGAATGCACCGATGATAACACGAAGATGACACGACTTGACAAGATGCCCTCACGAGTGCCTTACGAAGTTGCCGCTCACGAAGTTGCCGCTCACGAAGTTGCCGCTCACGAAGTTGCTGCCGGAGCCTGAGAAACTCCACCGGCGGTCATACGATGGCTTAGATACCCTCACGAATGGCCCGATGTTGCTACGATCACAGCCGAATTTGAACATTTCCTTTATCGTGTGTCCATCGGGTGTCAATTTCGGGACAGTGTGACAGGGGCTTTAAGGGCATTTCTATTTTCAATAATGTGCACTTTCCTAAAATCAGAGATTAAGAAGTTGCTAGTTTTAAGATAGCTATCGTCCGACACACATTTGAAAGTCAATCGCTGTCCACTATGCGGACACCGAGACATATCGTCAAAACACACGTCTCTTATTAACACTGAACTGTGAATATACATAAACAGCGTCTCTCTGCGTTGCATATTGTTAAGTAAACAACAACATTGTTCTTAAATCAAATGTCTCTACCAATATATGATAGATGGTCATTTACTTCTTCCAAGACATTCATGCTCCCTTGAGGATGAACCCTGGTGTTGATTGTTTGACTTCAGCTTCACTATGGTTGCTCACATTTAAATGAGTCCATGTCTATCAAATATCAGACATAGAGCCAGGGAACACATGTGAGTATGTGTTGAGTTTAAATCACACAGTCCTTCATGTCTACGTCTGGTTTTAACTCATCTTTGAAACAGTTGTTAAAAAGCAGTTTCCTGTCCGTATACCTCGTCTCGAGTTAATTCTCACATTAAGAGGCAGAAGCCCCCTGTGAAGATGCTGGAGGCAGAGAGTGTGTTCAGTGGAGAGGAACTGGGGGGGGGGGGGGGGGGGGGCATTTATTCATCCAACAGAAAGGCATCGGTGCATTGAGCTGATAACAGAATATTATAGGCTGCTCCTCTTCTTCCTCCTCCTCTTCCTCCCTGCTGGGACGAACCATGATTTACCAGCATCATCCAAAACACAACAAACGCTTAGGAAGAATCCCTCTGTGTGAAGACGCTGAACTGATGCATTGAGAGGACACACTAACACTTTATCCAGTTCTGCCTTTTTGGACCCAGTTTGGATTATCGGCCAAATCATTCTGATATCCTCTGAAGGACGCTCTATCATGCAGAAGTTATTGCTGTATATTTGTCTCTACGACAGCACGAGAGTGAACATATCTGCAATTGTTGCAAGCTTTTTCTACATGGCATTTTATAAGAGGAAATACATGCATTCGATTAGGCAGTGAATGCACAAACGCAAGAACGTTTCAAATAATAACATAAATCCTGACTTTCTCAAATCTCTAAATCCTGACTTTTTCTCAAAATCACAAAAATTCTGACTTTTTCTCAAAATCTCTAAATTCTGTCTTTTTCTTAATGTTGGTGGAAAAACGAGGCTCTTTGTGTTCATTGGAGCAGGATAGGTTAGTCAGGTTGAAACTGTAGCTGGTAGAAAAGGGAAATAAAGATTGAAAAACTATTTAAAACAAGAAGGACTGAGCGCTGCAGTGTCCGGCAGCAACACAAGAGAGAAGAGTATAAGGAGACATTAGAGAGGACACAAATAAACACAAAGGTATTAGATTTAGTATATAATAGTTCATGCATGAACCCGGTAAGAGAAATTGAAACGTAAAAGAAGAGCAAGTGTGGGGCCGAGGAGGTGGAGTTGCAGCAATCTTTGACTCAAGTTTACTTATCAATACTAAACCAAAATTAAATTATACCTCCTTTGAAAGTCTCGTTTTTAGTCTTACGCATCCGACCTGGAACACTTTGCAGCCAATCTTATTTGTTACAGTGTACCGTGCACCAGGTCCTTATTCAGAATTCTTATCAGAATTCTCTGAGTTTTTATCAACTTTGGTTCTTAAAACAGATAAAGTAATTATCGTAGGTGACTTTAATATTCATGTTGACGATGATAAAAATAGCCTTACTGTTGCATTTAACTCTATATTAGATTCTGTTGGTTTCTGTCAGAGTGTAAATAAACCAACCCACTGCTATAATCACACTCTCGACCTTGTTCTGACTTATGGTATTGAAATTGAGCAACTATTAGTGGAACCGCATAATCCTGCTTTATCCGACCATTTCTTAGTAACTTTTGAAGTACTGTTACTAGACTACAAAGCATTAGTCAAAAGCTCCTGCAGCAGAAACCTATCTGTTAGTGCTATAGCCACATTTAAGGAAGAGATTCCACCAATACTTAACTCGATAGCATGTCTGCATGTAGGGGAGGAAACTTATACAAAATGTACACCACCCCAAATTGATCATGTTGTTGATAGTGCTACAGATGCGCTGCGAATAAAATTAGACTCTGTTGCTCCTTTGAAAAAGAAGAAAATAAAACAACATAGATTAGCTCCATGGCATAATGCCCAAACCCGCAAAATAAAGCAAAAGTCGAGACAACTTGAAAGGATATGGCGTTCCACTAAACTTGAAGAATCTCGTTTAATTTGGCATATTACTCTCAATGAATATAAGAAAGCACTGCGTAAAGCGAGAGCAGCCTACTACTCTTCATTAATAGATGAGAATAAGAATAATGCAAGATTTCTTTTCAGCACTGTAGCCAGGCTGACAGAGAGCCACAGCTCGATTGAGCCTTCTATTCCCATAGCACTCAGTAGCAATGATTTGATGGGCTTTTTTAACCATAACATTGTTACTCTTAGAAACAAAATGAATGACCTCTTGCCTTTGACCAGTATAGTGTTATCAACAGCTCCCGGAAACGTAAGTTCTAATATTACACTAGATAGTAAACTAGAATGCTTTTCAGCCATTAACCTTGAACAATTAAATTCAATGATTCTCTCTTCTAAACCATCAACGTGTATGTTAGACCCAATTCCAACTAAGCTGTTGAAGGAAGTTTTTCCATTAATTAGCACTTCTTTATTAAATTTTATGAATATGTCTTTATTATCAGGCTATGTTCCACAATCATTCAAAGTAGCAGTGATAAAACCGCTTCTTAAAAAGCACAACCTCGATCCAGAGGTTTTAGCCAACTATAGACCTATTTCTAATCTTCCGTTCCTCTCAAAAATTCTTGAGAAAGCAGTCGCAAAACAGCTGTGTGATTACTTAAAAAACAATGATTTATTTGAAGATTTTCAGTCTGGCTTTAGAACACATCATAGCACAGAGACAGCTCTGGTTAAAGTCACAAATGACATTCTAATAGCCTCTGACAAGGGACTTGTCTCTATTCTTGTTTTGCTCGATCTCAGTGCTGCATTTGATACTATCGATCATGATATCTTATTGCAAAGACTAGAGCACTTAGTTGGCATACAGGGAACTGCTTTAGGCTGGTTTAGGTCCTATCTATCTGAACGCTCTCAGTTTGTACGTGTCAATGATGAATCTTCCACGCAAACCAAAGTTAGCCATGGAGTGCCACAGGGCTCAGTGCTCGGACCTATTTTGTTCACATTATATATGCTTCCGTTAGGCAATATTATAAGGAATCATTCTGTAAATTTTCATTGTTATGCAGATGATACTCAACTATATTTATCAATCAAGCCTGATGAAATTAATCATCTAAATAAAATTCAAGACTGCCTCAAGGACTTAAAAACGTGGATGACCTTAAACTTTTTGATGTTAAACACGACCAAAACTGAAGTTATTGTACTTGGCCCGAAGAATCTACGAAACAAATTATCTAAAGATATACTAACTATGGATGGCATTAATTTGGCCTCCAGTGAGACTGTAAGGAATCTTGGTGTTATATTTGATCAGGATTTATCCTTTAACGCCCACATAAAATCAATTTCAAGGACCGCCTACTTCCATCTACGCAACATTGCAAAAATCAGGCATATCTTGCCTCAAAACGATGCAGAGAAACTAGTCCATGCATTTGTTACTTCAAGGCTGGAGTATTGTAACTCTTTATTATCAGGGTGTACCAAGAAGTCAGTCAAGTGGCTTCAGCTGATTCAAAATGCTGCAGCTCGTGTACTAACCAGAGTTAGGAAAAGGGACCACATTACTCCTGTTCTGGCTGCCTTACACTGGCTCCCTATAGAACACAGGATAGAATTTAAAATTCTTCTTCTCGCCTACAAAGCCCTTAATGGGCAGGCGCCATCTTACCTTAAAGAACTCATTATACCCTACTGTCCTACTAGGGCATTGCGTTCCAAGAATGCAGGGTTGTTGGTTGTTCCTAGAGTCTCTAAAAGTACAATGGGAGCCAGAGCCTTTTCTTATCAAGCTCCACATTTGTGGAATCAGCTTCCAGTTTGTGTTCGGGCGGCAGACACCCTATCCGTTTTTAAGAGTGCGCTTAAGACCTTCCTTTTTGATAAAGCTTATAGTTAGGGCTGATTAGATTCAGCCCCTAGTTTTGCTGATATAGGCTTAGTTTGTCGGGGGACATCTTACTTCTTCCTTCTCTCTGTCTATACCTGTGTACTCTCATGTTCCCATTAACCCAGCTTCCCCAAATCTCTTTCTTTTTGGTGTCTATATACGCTGGGATCCGGAGTCATGGATGATCCTGCGGTCCTGTGTCCTGCATCGCGAGCCCTGGATCTTGAGTCGTGGCTGTGGTCCTGGATCATAGGTCCTGGATGGATATCCTCGTGGATTCATCTTCCTATTATACACACATGCATTTCCAAACATTTGCACTACCTATGTTGCAAATGTATTATCTTTTCAATTTACACACGGCATCTATTGCACGTCTGTCCGTCCTGGGAGAGGGATCCCTCCTCTGTTGCTCTCCCTGATGTTTCTCCCATTTTTCCCTTTAAACTGTGGGTTTTCTTCGGAAGTTTTTCCTTGTATGATGTGAGGGTCTAAGGACAGAGGGTCTAAGGACAGAGGGTGTCGTATTGTCATACTGATATTTTGTACAAACTGTGAAGTCCACTGAGACAAATGTAACATTTGTGATATTGGGCTATATAAATAAACATTGATTGATTGATTGATGGGGTCCCAACACAAATGAACAACCCACTGCGGCACACGCCTGTGGCGCAGTGGGTTGTGCATTGGTGTTGGGATCATGGGGTCACAGGTTCAAACCCCACTGCAGTCAGCATGTCGTTGTATCCCTGAGACACTTCACCCCAAAGTGCTCCTGTGGGATTGCCCACAGTATTGAGTACGTTAGTCGCTTTGGATAAAAGCGTCTAACAAGTAACATATAATGTAATGTAACATGTAAAACAGTATTGAAAATAGGTCAAAATAGGCCGAATAGGAGCCCAGTAGATTTGTAGAAAGGCTCTGACACTGAGGAATAGGAATAATAAGCATTTTAATTTGTGAAAAATAGTTTAATAAAATAGTCCGACATGAACATAAACTCTTGGTTGAGACGTGTTTGTGAAACGTTGTGATATTTTTTATAGAAAAAGTTTTTATAGCAGAAACTGATACGAACAACAACATGTAATAAAATGTGTCCAAAGTTAAATACATGATGAATACTCTGAGTTTGCATCCTCAACAAAGCTCCAAACACTACTCTCAATATCAGTCTGTAATGACACATGCACACCAAACATTGTGAGTACATTTCTGTTTTTATACATATTATTCCCATTGTTTGTATTTTCTGTTGCTCTTCTGCTTGTTATCGTTTTAATGTTTTATCTCCTCGTGAAGCATCGTCGCTCTCTAATCCAACATGGACAGGGAAAGTCTGTTCTATGTTCAGAATTTATCAAATGCAAAGGTTAGTTTGAATAATCTACATTAAACATCTTAAGTGTTTAGCATTTGAGTGTTTCATGGTTTGGAAAAATAGCTTTTCCAACTTTTTGCAAATCACAGAGCAGTTTAGATAGTAGTTCAGAGGCTCTGTGCGGCGCGTCCAGCTCACTTCCTTAACTTACAAACAAAACTTATAATACGTCTCATCCATGAGACACACACACTGAATTATTAGAGTGTTTTCCAGTTTCTATCCACATTATTTCATAAAAGCAAAGAGCCGTTCTCTGAGGATGAGAGTGAATCTGTTCATGACACATTTCAATATCCAGGGACGCTTTTATTACAAACTCAAAGCCACATAATGCCGTGATGTTCTGAGCAACAGATATGTTCTGAATAACAAGGAGATCTGCAGTTTGGATTATCTGCAAATCATTCTCTTCTCCGCTGAAAGCCCGATATAATGCAGAAGTTATTGCTTTACATTTCCCTGAGTGAACACACTGTAGACCCGTAAGTGCTGCATGCTTTTTCGACAACATAAAATGCAATTAATAGGCGCTTTCACACCGGAGTACTTTTCCCAGAAATAGTTCCGATAGTTCCTGAGATGTTGCGTTCACACAACGGGAGCCTTTTCCCCCCTTTTCAGCCCCTGCTAGAGAGGTGGTACTTTCCTGCGGAGGAAAAGGATCCTATTTCTGATTGGCTGGGCGGATTACAAACCACGCCCCGTAAAACTCGGAAAAGTTTTCGTGAAGCCGCCATTTTATTTGCTCGCATTAGCATTATTAGCATTAGCCCAGCACACCAACGGAGAGAGAATACGTGGGATCGGTGGAGATGACGAGGGCCCTTTCTCATTTCTCTAACTCCCCTCCTCGACTCCTATACTCGAGACTTAGTCCCGCCCACAGGAGATGCGAACGGAGGAGTCTAGGAGGGGAACCGAGGAGAGAGGAGGGGAAGCAGCAGGCGGTTAGAGAAATGAGAACTCCTCTCCTCTGAGCGGTCATTTTAAAGAGACGTCCATTAATGATGACAGGAGGCACAGCAGCCCTCTGTCTGATGGACAGATGTGTTCATGACCACCTATTTACTTTGATTCATTCACAGTGCGGTATAATGAGACAATAACAGGCTACAGATGCGGACACACACACACACACACACACACACACACACACACACACACACACACACACACACACACACACACACACACACACACACTTATATAGATATATACCATTTCAGAATCAAACAGAGCACTCTCATATTAACGTAACACTATCAGAGACTGGATATATATCCCCCCCCCCCCCCTCTCTCCTCTCTGGTCGCTACAATGAGGGAAATAAATTACGGAACAAAAGTTTTATTTACAAGTATTAAAAGTAAGCAGAGGACACCAAACCAACTGAGACCCGTCTGTCCGCTGCATCTACGCACTGTACAACCATAGACTGTATATATAAATGGACGTAGTGTCCGTGACGTCACCCATAGGATTCTGCAGAGTTGCCGTGAAGCCCTTAGTAGGCGGAGTCGGCCACTAACGGCTCGACTGTGACGTCAGAGTCTAATCCCGCCTGCTCCAAATAAGGGCAAAGAGGCGGAGCCGAGGCGGGACCTGCTGCCTCCGAACTGGAAGTAAACAGAGCTAGCTCAGGCTAAGAAGCTAAGCTAACATGAAATACATGCATACCAAGTTACTGCTAACAGTGTAGTTCCCCTATATAAACGTTACATTCATAATCAAATGAGACAATCTGCAAGAGAATTAGCTATATTTTGTTATTCTTAATGCTTGTCATTCACACGTTGAGAAAAGACGGACTCCACCGCCCGGACCTAACGGAGCCGCAGTGGGCTAGCTCCGGTACGCCGGCTGGAGCTAGCCCCCTGCGGCTCCGTTAGCTCCGGCGGCCACCACTGGGATAATTGGGTCCCCTATTAACATTTGCTCCCGTTTAGCATTATGGGCGTCATAGCCATAGACTATACAAGTCTTACCCAAGGCTGAATCATAAACTAAAATGTATATGTATGCATAAAGGGTTACGTCCTTAGCTGGCTAATAAGTAGCAAGCTAAGCTACCAAGCACACAAACACCTGCGAACGGGGTTAACATGTATAACATTATCATTTTAGACTTCTTGGAAGTTCTGTTAGTACATTCAAGCGCACAGCACGACATTTTAATTGTCTGGTATTTGTAACAATATTCCCTAAAAGGCACAATCACCACGAACACGGCTAAAGCTAAAGGGTCAAGTACAGTACTATCACTAACTAACGTTGTAGCCTCTATGGTTGTAGCCTAGCAGAGTGGACAAGTTGCTGTTAGCTGATAGTGAGGCATGTACGTGTCCATCAAAGTGACCACGCCCTAATTTATGCAAAAACTTTAAGACCTAATATAAATAAAAGGGTCGTGTTAGAAAACAATTCACTCACAGATTCATAATCATGAAGGTGGAATCTAACTATATCGATAATAATATTTATTGCATCCATGGGTAGAAACATGTTTGTTTCTGCTGTAAAGTTGGGCATGTTAACATGGGGGTCTATGGAGACTGCTCCTTTCTGCAGCCAGTCCCTAGCGGCCCATGTATGAACTGCAGTGTGTGGCACTTCCGTATTGGCGTCCCGGCTGTTCCCCAGAGTTTTCCGCTTGTGTACAACACACACACACACACCTACACACTGTACCACACGCACTTACAGCTCCTAAAGCATCATCAGGCTACAACCGTTGTGTATTTTATTTTGTGAAGCACTAAATGGTTTTAGAAAAATATCGACTCTTTGTTTGTAGATATCTACTAAACTAAAGCAAATAAAGAGAGTAGGCCTGTTCTACTGAGTGATATATATTTTACACACTGCTCTGCTTTCTGCACGGACCTCACAGCTGTTCTCTCTGGAAACATCGCGTCACGATGAGAGCAGTTAATAAAATAATATCCAGAGCTGTCATTGGCTGAGATCAGTCCGGCCGTGCGTCACGACTCTTTGAAACATCTCTGTTCCCGGAAATGCATCCACGAAGGAGCCGTGGAGGACCCATCAGTGTATCCTCGGTTATAGTTCCTCCAGAGAGCCTCCTCGACGCTCGGTCCTCGAAGTGCATTTAGAGAAATTAGATGTCCTTCAACATGGCGCGCTAAAATTCATTTCCGGGTCACTACTGGAGGAGTCGAGGAGTCGAGGAGGGGGATTTGATTAAATGAGAAAGGGCCGAGGTGTCGGCGTTCTGGCGATTTACCGGGGACTTCGGGTGGCAGTATACGCCGTGAAGTGGTTTGCGGCCTGCCAGTAAACCCAAAGCAGAAGAAGAAGAAGTGACGTCAGCGGCTTCATTTGCCTAATCCTCCCTCAGGGGACTTATTCCGGTGTGAACGCGATCTGCTAGAAAGTTCCTGGGACTATTCCGGGGGAAAGTACTTGGTGTGAATGCGCCTAATGGCACTTTACTGCAGGAAATAGTCCCTTTTGATTTGGATGTAGTCACAAAAAGAACGTCTCCTCTTAATCCTCTTTCTCTGAGCACAAATATGTTATGTTTTTTTTATGTTATGAGTATTTTACAAAAAGATGTGCAGTTGTGGCTTCTGATCTCTTCTGAAAGCTGCTCTGTAATAGAGAACCTTTTTGCTTTTCATTTCCCTGCACAAAAAGGAACGTATCTGTATATGATGCATGTTTTTCTAGAACATATAGTGCAATTATTGGCATTTGATTGCAGGGAATACATGCTTTTGATTAGGTTGTGTAGTCACCAAAATAACGTCTCAAATCATGAGATGAATCCCCTTTCTGTGAGCACAAATATGTTATTTTTCACAAAAAGATTATCTTCCAGATCATTCTAGCTTCTGAAAGCCGCTCTAATGAATTAACTAACGCACAGCTTATCGCGTTATATTTCCCTACACAGGGGCTCAAGAGTGAACATACAGAACTGTAGATTTGTAATTGTTGGATGCTTTTTTCTACAACATACAGTGTAATTAATAGCCTTTAGAACATGAAACACATGCATTTGATTCTGAGTGCACAAACTAAATGAAAGAATCCCTTTCCGTGAGCCAAAGCGAATCAGCGCGTATGGAATGATACGGAGACAGCAGGTCAACAGGGAAGGTTTCCGACCCGCAGATTGACTTATCTTACTGAATCCAATTTTCATGTTCACTGGCTGCAATGAGCGGCTTCATTCCACGATGAATTACGCTTTTTCTATCACCTTTTGATAAACAAATCGAGCGCCGCTTCGAGCCCCCGAAAGGAAAAGGAGTGGAGCGTTCAGAATGAATAAATCACAGGTTAGAGGCACACACACTTCAGGCGCAGATTCTGTTTAGAAAGCAAGTGGTGATACAGCGATGTGTCTGCAGGAGGAAGCATATGAATTATTCCCTCTGAGAAGCGTCCTGTAAAACTGTTTCCTAACATATTCCTCTTCCTCTTGGTCCATCTGTATCTTTGAACTCAAGTAACCCTGACGTCCTGCTTTCACATTTACATTTCATATAATAAGATCCATCGGTAAACAGGGAGCCCTGAAACACCTTCCTCCACAGAACGCTCCGGGTTTGAGGCTGAAACCGGTCATTATTTCCCTTTCTGATGATCTGTTGGATGTTAGTCGTTCAAATGTCAGAAAGATAATTAAATATCCATTTGTCTCACAGAACCCGAGGGGATGTCGTCACATGTCTAAAGGCTTTCAATGCGATATTTAAAAATAACAGAGACATCTTCCCATTGGAGAAGATGGGATATTAAGCTTTTTTCAATAGTTCATTGATTATCAAAAGAACAGCCAATTACTAATCGATGTATCGGCCAACTGTTTCAGCATGACAGTAAGAAATAAGACAGACATCTTAAAACCTTTAAACTGGTCTGAGATGCTTTTCGTTTAGACCTTATGTCTTTATAAAATCACAGTGGCTTCGTCGTTTTGGCATTTCTTTATATCAACACCACACATCCCCTCAGAGTACAGGTAAATACTGGTGTTTCTAACTGGTTATTAATCACATGTTCACCCTTCCTGTTGTCCTCATTAGTTCCCAAATGTTTTTATGTCGGGATAAAGGTTTGTTTCAGGTTAGTGCCAGAAAAATAACATATTTGTTTATAACTACGTATAAAATCTGTGGTCTTCTGGGGTCAATTTGGTAAAATCATTGAACATTCTCACCTTTTTTTAACTCACAAATGAGCTTTGATTTTGTGTAAATGAGGTCTTTTGACCATCATTTCAAAAAGAAGAGTACAACTGTGGTTATAACTCGGAATACAATTGCCTTATAGCACAGATTTGGGGTCTGGAATTAATGGATTTGTTTTGCAGAAAATAGTCCCTTTTGATTCGGTAGTAGCCACAAACGTTTTATTACAAAGACAGGCTTTTCATTTCTCTGCACAAGTGAACATATCTGAAATTGTTGCAGGTTTTTCTAGAACATAAAGTGCTTCAAAATAGTGAAACTGAGAGGACAGACGTCTCCCAGTTTACAGGAGGACAACACAAGGGTTACTAACGAATCAACACATTCAAACATGTTTTATAGAGACTGAAAGCAGTCTTTCTTCCCACATGTTCTCGAGTGTTTCTTTTCTCCGCTGGCCTTTAGGATTTCTTTCTGAAGGTCACCAGAAGGACGTCATGCTCTCTGTTTCCTGATGGAGAAACACCTCCGTTAGATCCTGACTCTCTGTAATGGTTGCTCTTCAGAAGCAGTTCCAGTTTACCGAGTCCTCGGATTGAGCCTCTGCAGCTCGAACAGGTGTGACATTCACACAAATCCAGACCCCCCAAAATCTAATGTTCTATATATATATATATTAGGGCTGTCAAACGATTAACATTTTTAATCAGATTAATCACAGCTTAAAAATTAATTAATCAGATTAATCACCATTCGAACTATGTCCAAAATATGCCATTTCTTTATGTATATTGTGGGAATGGAAAGATAAATGAAAGAAGGCGGATATATCCATTTAACATACAGTATGTTTATTATAACATTTTTCTGCGTGTCAAAATGAAAGACAGCCCACACACCTATCAATCATCAAACCGTGGGGTCTTAATTCATTACGTGTTGATTTCTATCAATGGGGGAGTACTTCAGGAAAGTCGACAGAGGGGGGGGGCTAGTGGAGTACTTCGTGACCACAGAGTGCGAACGTTGTGATCAGCTGTTTTAGCGCAGTTCTCCAGTGAAGGGGGGGGGGGGAGTCTCCCTCCGCAGCCGGTTGGCGTAGTTTTGGCACAGTTCCGTTGTACAGACCGACGTTAACAGCAGCCCTGTCTGTGCACACGGAGACCGACTCTGTCGTCCGGTGATCTAACCGCCTTCTGGAAAAGCTTCACAAGTACGCCGGTACGCAAATGCGCTTTGTGACACAAGTTTCAGATTACGCACATAACCGGCGTACCAGTTATGTGCACCCCTGTACTACAGCAAAAGTATTCTCCGTCGGGACTTCCTGCAACAACACCGACATTATCAAAGATGTTCTATTGAGAAGACGATCACTACGTGACAAAAGTTTTCAAAACCGTTTCTGGTCTTCGGTATTTCCAGACAAGTGGCTACTGAAATCAATCTGACTAACTGCTGTCTGTGCAATTTACTCCGCGCGAGTTGGCGGACTTTATTTTGCTTACTTTAACATCATTTTTCATGGAGGGGCTAAGCCATTTCTTGGTATGGGTGTAGCCTACCCCAGCCATACCCTGGCGCTGCCACTGGTGGCACGTATGGGACGGGCCATTCTGCACATGCGTTAAATGCGTTAAATATTTTAACGCAATTAATTCAAAAAATTAATTACCGCCGTTAACGCGATAATTTTGACAGCACTAATATATATATATATATATATATATATATCAGCTGACACTCAAGGTCATTCTGTGTTCTACAATCCTCTGAACGTCACGTACACAAAGCAAACACAATACTTCAGTCCAATTGGTTTGTGAATGATTTACTCGAAGGACACATTTTCCTCTGTTGAAATGAACCATCGAGATATATATATAGAAATGTATTCATTGGGATAAACCCCTTGAGATGCACCATCTCGTTTTCAAGGGGGTCCCGATATGAGATGCACCGTGAAACATTTTTAGGCAATAACTCTGCTACGATCTGAGAGGATGTGAAGACTTTAAGGGAAAATAGGAACACATTAAACTTAATGTTTCCAAAGACCGGATGTAGTATATTTAAAACACAAATTATTCAAAATTGTTGATATTTGCTTTGGTGGAAGAATACTGTTAGTGCAACTTTGGTTGGAAAGAGATGAACATAAACAATAAACCGGTTAGAAAACATAAAAAAAAGTCAAACCATGAAGCATACTGTTGAGAAAAGTTGTGTTTTAAAATGCATAAAGCCAATCCAACAATCTGGTAAATATTATACTTCCATTTTTACCATCTTTTCAAAGTGAGTGATGGAGATATACTGTGGAGACTTGAGGTTTAATATTATTAAAGTTTCAAGCCACAAAAACCCTTTAATAATCCTTTTGAAAATCACAAATTAACTTTGGGACAATTAGCCAGCGTGTGATTTTATAAAAGCACAAAGGCAGAACAATATCAGTCCCACGTGTGATTCAGCTCTGGAAGTCGTTTTGGACAGATTTAAAAAGCGCATTATTGAGCATCTCCAAACACAGTATTCTCAGGAGACCAGGACAATAACCATGATCTGAACATTCATTTAGGCCGAGGAATCCCACGGTTCCCAGTAAAACACCAACGGACTAAATATAGATAAGAAACACAAGAGCAGTTCATTAAAATCTCTATAAAGCAAACAGAGAAGACGCTCAGACCTCTGGAGGACATCACGTTTCTCACAGCAGGAGACAGAGAAGAGACACTCATAACTTTAATGATGTTTAGTTCAATTAAATGTCCCATCAAGTAGGCCTACCACAGATATATGACATACGAGATTTTTGTTGTCACTATATTATAGACGTATATACAATATGGTATAGTCCAGTTAGAGTTAATCATAGCTTACGGCAGTCTGCATGAATTCAAAGTCAACTTTATTGTCAATCTTCTATGTGTGAGATACAGGCAAGGAGATCGAAATGCTGTTTCTCACAATCCCGAGGAATAACAGTTAAAATATCAAAAAATAGGTCCATAATCAAACATAGACACAAAGTCCCACATTAACCTCTTAAACCCTGAGCCTGTTTTTCAGGTTTCAGGCTCGAAAATGCCACTAACACAACAAAGACTATATCTTCACTTCTAAAAGGGGTAAATTAATAATCTTTTCTCTCAAAGTAAGGTTACATCTGTGAGTTGGATGTAGAAGTGTCAGAATCAATATAGATGTTTTTATTTTAAAGTAAATTCAGATGGAACATAGTAAAAACATGTAAATTCTAATGTCCGCCTAAAAGAAACCCATTACTTATAGTAAAAACCTCCCTTGAATGATGGGTTAGTAGACTAAAAGCTTTAGGAATCCAAACTATAACATATAATAAGTACCCTGTATCAAGATTGATGCAAAACAAGTGAAATTTGACCTTTTTAGAGAGGTTTAGAAAAATAAAGTCCAGGCGGACATTTGAACTTTTTCACTGTAAAAATCATTTTATTACTTTGAATTTTCACTATAGGTATTCATTCCATCCAAATACAACTGTTGTGAAAAAAATAAAAAATAAAAATAAAATATAAGAACATACTCTGTTATCCTCTTCGGCAAGGCAAGTTTATTTATATAGCACTTATAGGCCCCACGGACCGAAATCGCGTCATTTGCAGGAAACAACGTCTAAGGAACCTTACTATTTAATAAACTATGAATATTTTATATCCATATAACGGGAAAAAACTCATTTAACTGATCTTTTTCATTTATTTTTTCAAAAAAAACACAATGCTAACAGTGAGCATCTGAATTAGCCCCGAGCGAAAAATGCTAACCTATTACTGCACCGAAAATCACTCCTAGCTCCCTTATTACTTATCCTAGCTCCCTTATTACTTATCCTAGCTGCACATCCAACACATCGTTTATGATCGTAAAGACACAGAATCTAACGGTGCCCACCTCAACACTGAAAGATACAAACTTGCGACGTTATCAACAAAAACGTACATCAAAACAAGTGGCGCTAGGTACTAGCATGCGCTAGGCTAATGGCTTACCTTCGTCTTTGCCTGGTCTAAACTGGTCTTCAATGGCATTAAAACGATAAAAACGATGATGTAGTTAATCCATAGGTTAATATCCAATGGGGCTGTGTCCCCTTTGAAATGTTCTGATAATCTATAAGCAATAAAACTGCAATTCCGTTATCTGCTGTCCGCTCTGTGCTCCGTGTGCTCTGGGTTCTGCTGTAATGCCTGCTGTTACGTAGTAAACAATAAATGAAGCCTCCTGCGTAAAGTACTTAAACTGGCTGGCATTCTTTATACTTTACGCAGGACCATATCTCTGGAACCCATTGGTCGATTCGTGTGATTTACACCTTTTTCTTAACCATCAGAACCAATAGAATCGATGGGCAGTTCCCAAATCAACGTAAACATTACCATAGCGGACGTAATAGAGAAGCGAACAAAGCATATCTGAAAGTGCACGCCTGGACGGCAAAATGTTATACCCAGTATATTGCCATAAATATGATGAAGGATTATCAGTCAAAATTTCTACGTGACACAAAGACATTGGATTAACCTTGAGTAGCGTTTTTATTCCGGTGAACACAACTTTTGATCACAAATCAAAAAAGGTAAAACGAAATTATTGTAATATTTTTTAAACCGGATGTTGTTTACGTTCTCTTTTCTGGCTGATAGCTCCGCAATTCGGGGTCCTACAGTGATGATATTATATGTCTGGAATCTGTGGAGTCTCAGCTTTAAATCGTATATCTTGTTTGTGCAGTTACGATAAGTAATAAGGGCATTTCTACCGTGAGTGCTGTGCAAAATCCGTTAGCATTAGTTAGCATTTTTTCGCTCCATGCTAATTCAAAGGCTTGGTATTACTCTTGTGTTTCTTTTAGCTAAAACTGGTTCACATTGTCAGTTAGCGGAGTTTCTTAGCGTTAAAAGGGTATGGAACATTAATAGTTTCATAAATGTTAAGAAGCCCTGAGACATAGTCTCGTAAAAAAACTGTGGGGGGGGTCCACTGGGGGGACCCTCGGGCTTAAGAGGTTAAGAGGCATCGATGTAAAGAGATACAGTCAATATATACAGAAATAAGAGTCCCTTATGAACGGATGCAGATGAATATATTACGGGGAAAATATGTAACAATTCCACCTCAGACTAGCTAACGTTCGCTCTCTATAGCCAGCTAGCTAACGTTCGCTATCTATAGCCAGCTAGCTAACGTTCGCTATCTATAGCCAGCTAGCTAACGTTCGCTATCTATAGCCAGCTAGCTAACGTTCGCTATCTAAAGCCAGCTAGCTAACGTTCGCTATCTATAGCCAGCTAGCTAACGCTCACTATCTATAGCCAGCTAGCTAACGTTCACTATCTATAGCCCGCTAGCTAACGTTCGCTATCTATAGCCCGCTAGCTAACGTTCGCTATCTATAGCCAGCTAGCTAACATTCGCTATCTATAGCCAGCTAGCTAACGTTCGCTATCTATAGCCAGCTAGCTAACGTTCGCTATCTAAAGCCAGCTAGCTAACACTCACTATCTATAGCCCGCTAGCTAACACTCACTATCTATAGCCCGCTAGCTAACGTTCGCTATCTAAAGCCAGCTAGGTAACGTTCACTATCTATAGCCAGCTAGCTAACACTCACTATCTATAGCCAGCTAGCAAATGTTAGCTATCTATAGCCAGCTAGCTAACGTTCGCTATCTATAGCCAGCTAGCTAACGTTCGCTATCTAAAGCCAGCTAGCTAACGTTCACTATCTATAGCCAGCTAGCTAACCCTCACTATCTATAGCCAGCTAGCTAACGTTCACTATCTATAGCCAGCTAGCTAACGTTCACTATCTATAGCCAGCTAGCTAATGTTCGCTATCTAAAGCCAGCTAGCAAACACTCACTATCTATAGCCCGCTAGCTAACACTCACTATCTATAGCCCGCTAGCTAACACTCACTATCTATAGCCAGCTAGCTAACACTCACTATCTATAGCCAGCTAGCTAACGTTCACTATTTATAGCCAGCTAGCTAACGTTTGCTATCTAAATCCAGCTAGCTAACACTCACTATCTATAGCCCGCTAGCTAACACTCACTATCTATAGCCCACTAGCTAACGTTCGCTATCTAAAGCCAGCTAGCTAACACTCACTATCTATAGCCCGCTAGCTAACATTTGTTATCTATAGCCAGCTAGCTAATGTTCGCTTTCTATAGCTAGCTAGCTATTGTTCGCTATCTATAGCCAGCTAGCTAACGTTCACTATCTATAGCCAGCTAGCTAACGTTCGCTATCTATAACCCGCTAGCTAACACTCACTATCTATAGCCCGCTAGCTAACGTTCGCTATCTAAAGCCAGCTAGCTAACACTCACTATCTATAGCCCGCTAGCTAACATTCGTTATCTATAGCCAGCTAGCTAATGTTCGCTTTCTATAGCTAGCTAGCTATTGTTCGCTATCTATAGCCAGCTAGCTAACGTTCACTATTTATAGCCAGCTAGCTAACGTTCGCTATCTAAATCCAGCTAGCTAACACTCACTATCTATAGCCCGCTAGCTAACACTCACTATCTATAGCCCGCTAGCTAACGTTCGCTATCTAAAGCCAGCTAGCTAACACTCACTATCTATAGCCCGCTAGCTAACATTCGTTATCTATAGCCAGCTAGCTAATGTTCGCTTTCTATAGCTAGCTAGCTATTGTTCGCTATCTATAGCCAGCTAGCTAACGTTCACTATCTATAGCCAGCTAGCTAACGTTCGCTATCTATAGCCCGCTAGCTAACACTCACTATCTATAGCCCGCTAGCTAACGTTCGCTATCTAAAGCCAGCTAGCTAACACTCACTATCTATAGCCCGCTAGCTAACACTCACTATCTATAGCCAGCTAGCTAACGTTCACTATCTATAGCCAGCTAGCTAACGTTCGCTATCTAAAGCCAGCTAGCTAACACTCACTATCTATAGCCCGCTAGCTAACACTCACTATCTATAGCCCGCTAGCTAACACTCACTATCTATAGCCAGCTAGCTAACACTCACTATCTATAGCCAGCTAGCTAACGTTCACTATTTATAGCCAGCTAGCTAACGTTCGCTATCTAAATCCAGCTAGCTAACACTCACTATCTATAGCCCGCTAGCTAACACTCACTATCTATAGCCCGCTAGCTAACGTTCGCTATCTAAAGCCAGCTAGCTAACACTCACTATCTATAGCCCGCTAGCTAACATTCGTTATCTATAGCCAGCTAGCTAATGTTCGCTTTCTATAGCTAGCTAGCTATTGTTCGCTATCTATAGCCAGCTAGCTAACGTTCACTATCTATAGCCAGCTAGCTAACGTTCGCTATCTATAGCCCGCTAGCTAACACTCACTATCTATAGCCCGCTAGCTAACGTTCGCTATCTAAAGCCAGCTAGCTAACACTCACTATCTATAGCCCGCTAGCTAACATTCGTTATCTATAGCCAGCTAGCTAATGTTCGCTTTCTATAGCTAGCTAGCTATTGTTCGCTATCTATAGCCAGCTAGCTAACACTCACTATCTATAGCCAGCTAGCTAACGTTCGCTATCTATAGCCCGCTAGCTAACGTTCGCTATCTATAGCCCGCTAGCTAATGTTATAAACATTGCTGTAACTTCTCAAATGTACGTTTCTTGGATAAAGTAATCACATATTGTTAATATTAATATGAACTAAGTAACACTTCATTTTAAAAGCATTACAACTCTTTATTTGGCAAGAAAATGTTTATAAAGGGGGCGACGCTATGCTAAATAATAGCCGTTATGCTTTAACAACACATAATACAGTGATGTGGAAGTGCCCTTTAATAAGTTACACATATATGGAGTTTTAGGGAACAACACCACTCTGAAAAGCTGAGAATAATTGAGCTAATAAATGGTTTCCAGACGCAGCATCAGCCTCTGTTCGTCTCTCTGTGTTTGACACCTTCAGTGTTTGATGAAGCACTTTAACTCACCGTGTCCAGTTTCCTGTTTCTGGACAAAGGAGCTCTGATAGAGTCTGGCAGTCTTTCTATTCTCTCCTGACGTGGAAACATCCAGAAACTTCTGAGCGCTGAGAGGTGTTTAACCTCAGACTCTGGGCAATTAATGAGTCTCTGTCAAACATGCTTTATACTGGGGGGGGGGGGGCTGTCAATGTCCATTAAACCACTGACACACACTGGGAGAAACGCTGACTCAGCACTTTCTGCATTCAGACACTAACGGGAGTTTTTGAAGACATTTCACTTTGTGTCAAGGTTTGGGGATTAACCAGAGGTGTAAAGTACTGAGTATATTTACTCAAGTACTGTACTTTAGTAAACATGTTGAGGCACTTGTACTTTACTTGAGTATTTCCATGTCATGCTACTGTGTACTTCTACTCCACTACAGTTCAGAGGTAAATTGTGTACTTTTCCTCCACTACATGTATTTAATCCCTTTAGTTACTTCACAGATGTGGATGAATGATGTGAAATATAATCAAGTGTTAAATCAGACTTTAGTTCCACCTGGAGTAAATCCACAAGCTACCCTGCCAACACACTCCCTAAGCGTCCAGGAGCGACGTTTGGTCAGTGTCCGTGGCGTCCAGTTGTGACGCTCCTAGGCTCCTTCAGCTTCATAAAGGGACGCAAATAGCTTTCAACTGATTGCAATGTATTCCCATCTGCGGCGGGATTTGACGCTCATGGAAGCACGGCATTCGTTTGTGTCGGCTGCCCTTAAAGGCAATGTGAGCGTCCATTCTCATTGGATAACGGAGAATTGTACACCCGGAAGTAAGTATTCCCCTTACTGTCGATTGATTTTACAGTGATATCTGCACTACTCATCGACTAACAAAACACCAGATTATCCTTGTTAATTACACAACATTGATTGGTTTAAATTGTGTGCAATGCTTTTGTATTTATCCCCTTCGATTCGGAGAAACAAATATTTTTTCGGAGTAAAGGATGGCAGAAGACACTACACTACCCAGAATCCCCAGCTATCGTTTGGACTACACCATGTGCTCTGTTTGACAAACCCCGTGATAGTCCTCAAGCTCTGTGATTGGAGAGTGTGCTCCGAGGGTTACGCCTCGAACAACACTTGAAATGGGATGGAACCACGGCAGACTGTCCAAAACTGGATTTGAACGGGTCCACCGCGTCCCCCCCCCTCCCCACCCCGTCCCCAGAACTACACATGCTGGCTATTCTGTTTCGCAACATGTTCTCTATCTATGGCACGTCTCTACTGGGAGTTGTAGTTTTAAAAGACGTTTTCGTATTTCCCATAATAAGAAGTTGCCAGTATTAAACTGTGTACATCCCTGGAGGTTTAGGGGATAGGAAACACTCACATTTAAAACATATAATTAATACATGGGTGAAAATAGCTTGTGTCCATAATGGGCAGCATTAATATATACCCACATGCCAGCTAAGGTCAGAAGAGCTTTATGTAACAGCTGGTCTTATGTCTGTGACCCCTCCTGTTGTTCATTGATAAGCCTGAAACATGCACTTGTCAAGGTTCAGAGGCACATTTTGCAAATATGGCAGTAGCCATCGATCAGCTTAAGATAAGATATACTTTATTGATCCCAAGTTGGAACATTTGCGTTACATCAGCATGTGTAACAGTTAAATATGCAGTGGTGTTTATTTGTAAATCATTTAGTATAATCACACAAATTCTGTGTTTTATATTTAACAATTCTGTGTTCTTTATTTATTGATTGTTCAATACCTGACAAGGCCGGAGATGAAATATCTACATAAATCTTATAAGAGTATAATACATTATAATATCAGTTAAAATAAGTGCTTCAACATAGTTAACATTGCTGGAGGTATGCACACATATTGATAGATGTCTTGTAATGCACTATTGAGGAACCTGCAACCCAAGTTTTTCATTCAATGCATAACTACACCATAGTTGTGTAGGCCTATATGATATGTCAATAAACCTTAGAACATCTTTAAATCTTGAAAGGGATGTGCAAAATAGTCATTATATACAGTCTTTAATTAACTATTAGTAGAGAATAACGAGTAATGAATATACTTTATAGGGATCCTATTAATATCTAATAATAAAAACAATGAAATTCAATAACATGCTTTAACCACTAGGTGTCCCTTTCTATCAGCTGTGCACCTTTATGGTGTAAATACAGCCTATCTACCAATTGGATCAAATATAAAAGTCAGCCGAATTAGTGTTGATACTGCAAGGAGACGTATTGTGTGAAAAGAAATGTAAGATGTTGTTTAATGGCTGATATATTTATGATCCACGTCACGTTTTCAGTTCCTCATGTTTGTCTAGAAGTCTTCTCAGCAGGGCTCTATAAATACAGAACTACGGCAGTATGTAATATGTAATGCAGCTGAACCGTGTATTACAATGCCGTTATGTGATGACCTTCAAAGAGAAAAGCAAGCACACTCGGAATAAAGTATTATTTAATTTAAATGTTTTCGGTCTGTTTCCGGTATTTGTTAATGACGATGTGCTCTGAGATGTGAGACTGGAATTGCACAGGGGAAAATAACGTAGGCTATCTTTAGATGCGGATTTTGTTAAACTAATACGTTTGCGCTGTGGACCAACACTATACATTGACGGGGAAGGGGGTAGCAATAAAGATAACACCATTAAACAGTTACACAACATAACAGAAATAATATCGATAGCAGCGTCCCTAGCAACCACCTTGGTAACAATGAAAACGTTCTATGGACGCAATTTCCTGAAGTAATCTTCGTAATAACTAGCAAACTAAAGATCATGTACATCCACTGCACACATAATCTGAAATAAAAACTCATATTTCTCGCATCAAATGACATCAAAACGCATTTTAATGGCCAAACTAACCTTAAAATAGGCATTTTCCACCGAGAATAAAACGAAGTTCGGCCATGTTTTTTTTTCTGCAGGGAGAAATTTGAAGATCACGTGACATAGACGCCAGCCATTGGAATGAATGGTGAAAAAAAACGGGGTTTGTCAAACAGAGCACATGGTGTAGTCCAAACGATAGCTGGGGATTCTGGGTAGTGTATTGTCTTCTGCCATCCTTTACTCCGAAAAAATATTTGTTTCTCCGAATCGAAGGGGAAAAATACAAAAGCATTGCACCAATTTAAACCAATCAATGTTGTGTAATTAACAAGGATAATCTGGTGTTTTTTAGTCGATGAGTAGTGCAGATATCACTGTAACATCAATCCACAGTAAGGGGAATACTTACTTCCGGGTGTGCAATTCTCCGTTATCCAATGGGAATGGACGCTCACATTGCCTTTAAGGGCAGCCGACACAAACGAATGCCGTGCTTCCATGAGCGTCAAATCCCGCCGCAGATGGGAATACATTGCAATCAGTTGAAAGCTATTTGCGTCCCTTTGTGACGCTGAAGGAGCCTAGGAGCGTCACAACTGGACGCCACGGACACTGACCAAACGTCGCTCCTGGACGCTTAGGGAGTGAGAGTGTGTTGACCCTGCAGTATACAAAGTCATTCAAACTAGCTGCACCTTTACCAGCTTTGAGAACACGTTCATGATCAATCATTATAAAACATATCATATATATTATTCTGAAATGGACCAATCTGCACAACGACTACTTTTACTGTCTTTCACTATATTTTGATGAGAATACTTTTCTACTTTCACTTGAGGAACATTTTGAATGCAGGACTTTTACTGTAACAGAGTATTCCTACACTCTGGTAATTCTACTTTTACTCAAGTACAAGATCTGAGTACTTCTACTTTTACTCAAGTACAAGATCTGAGTACTTCTACTTTTACTCAAGTACAAGATCTGAGTACTTCTACTTTTACTCAACTACAAGATCTGAGTACTTCTACTTTTACTCAAGTACAAGATCTGAGTACTTCTACTTTTACTCAACTACAAGATCTGAGTACTTCTACTTTTACTCAACTACAAGATCTGAGTACTTCTACTTTTACTAAAGTACAGTAACAAAGTCTTGCTGTTTGCACCATATGTTAGGACCCTCTTGAAAGGAGCCGGTTCATCTGAAGGGGTTTATGCTAAGTGAGTAAATATCAGTTAGCACATGTTAAAGCATCTCTGGTGTCTCCCATCAGCATGATGTGTCTCTCAGAGGAGGGGACCTCTCTCCAGCCGCAGAGCTTCAGGATGATGGACTGCAGTCATCATCAGCAGTAAACGACCCTATTAGTAAACTCACTGTTGGATTGAACACGTTATGAAGGCTGCTGCTGCACAGTGAGCAAGAGGAAACACATCAGAGTGACTGTCCCGGGGGGCAGAGATACTGTCCGAGGATTTCAATAAAGAGACATCACAGGAACATGTGAACACCATGAGACGTGACAACAGGGAAGATACAGCAGAGAGAAATACCTGTTTAGCCCTGAGCCTGTTTTTCAGGTCTCAGGCTCGAAAATGACATTCCCAGAACAAATGACCTTATCTTCTAAAAGGGTTAAATGAATAATCTTTTTTCTCAAAGTAATGATAAACCTGTGAGTTGGATGGAGAACAGTCAGATTCAATATAGATGTTTTTTATTTTAAAGAAAATTCAGATGGTAAAAAACTGTAAATTATAGTGTCTGTCCAAAATATATTTTGTACTTATAGTGAAAACTTGGATGATGGGTTAGTAGACTAAAAGCTTTAGGAATCCAAAGTACAACATATAATAAGTACCCTGTATCAAGATTGATGCAAAACAAGTGATATTTGACCTTTTTAGAGAGGTTTAGAAAATAAACCCTCTTTTGGGGCCATTTGGGTGGATTTTCCATATCTCTGGCCCCTTGCTGGATTTTTACATGTGACGATCTCCCTAGACGCTCCGTAAAGGTACGTGTTGTGATGTCTGAGTTTGCTTCCCCTGTCGCGAGTCCGGATCACTCAGTGATGATACTATATACCTAAATAATCTGTGGAGCCTCAGCTTTAATCGGATATCTTGTATGTGCAGCTACGATAAGTAATAAGGGTATTTTTATCTTGAGTTCTGTGCCAAAGTGCGTTAGCATTTTTCGCTAAGGGGTCATTTAGATGCTTCTTATGAGACTTGTGTTTTGTTTTGGTAAAAATGGTTTGTATCGTCAGTTAGCTGAGATTATTCCCGTTAATCTGGTATAACACATTAATAGGTTCTTAAATATTAAGATCCCCTGAGACACAGTGTCGTGAAAAAAAAAACCAGGGTCCCCGTCTTGGGGCTTAACAAATCAACCCTTTTTTCAATCCTCATGATGATTATAACATACACACCATAACACGAGTTATTAACACCTAGGGTTGCCAACTTCCAGAAATGGAGAAACGGGACATATACGCATGCGTCCCCCGCACGCGTCCCCCGCACGTGCGCGCGAAGATTTTCGGGTTTCTGGCGGATTTAGTTACTTTTTTTAGTTACTTTATTTCGGGGTTAGGGTTAGGTTAGGGTTATGTTATTTAATTCTTTTGGGGTTCGAAAATGTTTTTGGGGGTCAAACCCCCCAAAACCCTCAAAATGCATAGCAAACTAAGCATACCTATAACACAATACAAACACAATGGTCTTACACCTGCATTAGGCTACTACATCACATTGTACATCAGCATGTTCAAATCGGATAGGTGGGCACTAGGGACATCTGGGTACCTCGATGTACAATTGGCTATTTTGTCCAAAATGTTAAAAAATAAAATATTTGCAAAATGGTATTAAGTAATGCAAAGTATACATGATGTGAACATGCACGGTACATCATTATTAGACTTAATGTTATCCTCCAACCAACCATTTCCCCATCAATCAGCTGACTGACTCTCTCTCTCTCACACACACACACACACACACACACACACACACACACACACACACACACACACACACACACACACACACACACACACACACACACACACACACACACACACACACACACACACACACACACACACACACACACACACGCAGAAGACCCGAGACAGATCTCCACTCACGGGCTTTACCCAACTGTGTTTTTCTTCCCACTGTTTGTTGTAAGACACAAGTATTTTCTTTTTAGAAGGGCCAGGGCCCAGAACCACATCCTCTCTCTCTCCTCTTTCATTATCACCTCCTCCACCGGCAGCGCTCATTTCCCCACACGACTGAACAGGCTGACATGCCACACAAACAATGATGCCGCGGTCCTAGCGCCCTTCCATACAGCACACAAACACACAGGATCGCAGCCAGACACACTGCATTGCGCGCAAACAGAAACATGTTTTTTATGTTTCCCTTGACACGGGAGTCCGGGACAAACAAAGTCCCGTACGGGACACGCCCCTTTTGGCTCAAATACGGGGCGTCCCGGCTAATACGGGACGGTTGGCAACCCTATACACACCATAACACGAGTTATTAACATTAGTACAAAGAGAGACAGCACTTTGCATTTACCAAGGATATTCATAGATGTGTTTTTCTCATATAATCAGTGGTGTTTCTCCAAAGTGAGAATCAGTATCTCATAATTACAAGATCTGTATCATCTAATTACAAAAAACTAATTATGTCATATTTTTCTCAATTCAGAGATATTTGTCCCTTTCCCAAATACTTTGAGGAACACATCCATAAAGTTATGAGATATAGGTCATATAAAAATAACATAATATCAGAAACATGAGTTTCTCTTAATTTTGAACAGTATAAAGCAATAGAACACATCTGCATGGAGACTCAACACATGTTTTCATATGGTTTTATTTCCAGACATTACATATTAAAGCCTTCCGAGTGCTTTTCTACTTGTGTAATTATTTCTTCCTCATCATCAGGAGAAAGGGTTTTGTAATTATTGGATATGGATCTTGTAATTGTGATGAGTTTATTCTTGGTCTTATAAGATATCCATCTCATATTCATACGTTTTTATTTCTGTTCTCGATCTGGTTTACTCTGAGAAAGAAGTTTGTTTTCATTATTAGGAGAAAGCAGGCGATGCAAATCCTGAATAAGCACTGAGATAAATACATGTATTCAATATGTTACAAACATGGAGCTTTATTCACAACCTGAATGCAAGGTCTAAAAAGCACAACATAATGTTGACCTCATTCAAAAAGACTGATCAATTCAAGGAGGAACAAAACAACTGGAGGTAAGACTTGAAAAAGAACAATCATTAAACGACATACGGTAACATGCAGGTCGATGCATGTGCAATTGTTTACTCCTCATTATAAAGAGTGTAATTATGGGATATGGATCTGGTGATTATGAGCTTGTTTTCTTGGTATTATAAGATAATAATCTGTAATCTGTTTCTGTTTCGTTCAAAGATTGCGTTTCCTCGCTTCGTCTGATGGTTGGAGTAAAGACTTGAAAAAGGAATTTATCTTTGGAAATATGTTTTATTTCCGGGTAAACATCTTGTGGACCCCTCGTCAAGATAAAGTCTGAACAATACAGATATAATAATCCTTCTTATTGACAGAATTACTTCTTTTATTGAACTCTTAGTCTGGAACAAAGTGCCAAAAACAAGAGAAGGAACTGTAGCATTAGTCCACTTCTCAGCGATGTGAACTCATACACGTTGAATACCCCAAAGTTTAATGATAGTATATTAGGGTCTCCAGAACATGCCAGATGCTAACCTGCAGATGTTGGGCAATTAGCACAATTAGCTTATGTTGCGTCAATTAGCATTAGTGAACAGGATGTCTGCTGGACAAACTGATCGGCCATGGCATGAGTCGTGTGGCGACCATTGGGTTAAGAGACCACACAATGATTACCTCAACGATGGGAAATGTTTCAAATAGATGAACATAGATAAGAGATTCCTCCGAAACTTCAAAATGATTCAAAACGACCCACGAGGAGAACAAAAATGGCCACTTTCTGGTTCCAGATGCCACTTTGGATCCAACAAATATCAGAAATACATTCAGCGTCCTCAATATCACCCAAAAACAAATCGGCTGAGGCATTTTTGAACTATTGTCCACATACAGTAGGCTATATAATTGTTCTGTTTCCTGTCGAAGGCCACATCATTTCATTTGTAAAAGCCTTTGAATGTCCTTAGTCCATTAGCAGCTGTGTTACATCTAGCCAAAGAATGTATAGGAACCTCTGGACACACTATCCTAACATTTCAATGTTAAAAATCTATACTGAACCAACAAACACAACAACGTTTCAACCCCCAAAACCACTCCAATATCGGCCAAATCGGGCAAGCCATTTTTTAACTATTGTCCACACACACTAGGCTATAATGCTAATTAATGCAACTTGTGTTAATTGTGCAAATTGCCCAACATATGCAGGTTAGCATCCGGAAGTTTCTACGAGCTGGAGACCTGTACTGAACTTTGAGGTACTTAACATTTCTCAATAGGACTGTATTTGAAACTGAAAACATGTGACCAACAGCCCTATTGTTCTGTTTCCTGTCGAAGGCCACATGTTCCCTCCATCATTTGTAAAAGCCTTTGAATGTCCTTAGTCCATTAGCAGCTGTGTTACATCTAGCCAAAGAATGTAGGAACTTCTGGACACACTATCCTAACATTATAACCAGGGTTTATATTTGAAACAGCCTGCGAACACGTGACCAACAACCCTGTCATTTATTGTTCTGTTCCTGAGGAGGCCAGTCCCCCTCCATCATGCTTCAGTTATTATGAACACAAGTGCCCCCAGGTGAAGGTCTTTCTCTCTTTCTCTCTGTGTGCTGGACAATAATCAACAGATACAGTAGCTCTCTGTCACACAGTGTTGTAAACGCCGTCGCTCCTAAACACCTGATTTACAGAGATGGAATTGTATCATTGAAGAGGGGCTTTCTGGGGACAACAAGATTACAGATAATCTATAAACGGCAATTCTTTTCAAATTGTGGTTTACCTAACATCTCTGTCTCTGTCTCTGCCAGCTAATCTGGTCAGGGACAGAATCCAGACTCAATACCATCGACCTCCAGCTCCTCTTATCTCCGGCAGCTGCTCCTCTGCTGCTCGCACAATGAATCAAATTCGGACAAAATGTGTTCCTCCTCTTGTTTGCCGTCCGCACAGTTGTTCCAGAATGTCTCTAACGTTCGGGAACAATGAGGAACAGAGTGACAGGAAGCAATGTTAAAATACCTCATCTTTATCGTCCCTGAGGAACACTAAGTCTGTTGAACAAAATTAAACCTGATGCAGGAATGTTCAATTCTTTCATGTATTCGTTTATTTGAAGAGGGACAATAATGAACACTTAAGACAAATAATGCTTCAAGTGTAAATATGCCGGATTTTAGCTTTGAGCTCATTTCCACCCGTAATCCCGTCACTTACAACATATGAGAACATGACATAAACACAGCAACAATAAATACATGATATGCAGAAAGAGCAAGAGCAGCACATACAAGCATTTACCACCTGGCAGCACAATGTAGCAGCTACGACATATACAGGGCAAGAGGAGAGACCCCTGAGTTAAAGGAGAGGAGATACCCCTGAGTTAAAGGAGAGGAGAGACCCCTGAGTTAAAGGAGAGGAGATACCCCTGAGTTAAAGGAGAGACCCCTGAGTTAAAGGAGAGGAGAGACCCCTGAGTTAAAGGAGAGGAGAGACCCCTGAGTTAAAGGAGAGGAGATACCCCTGAGTTAAAGGAGAGGAGATACCCCTGAGTTAAAGGAGAGACCCCTGAGTTAAAGGAGAGGAGAGACCCCTGAGTTAAAGGAGAGGAGAGACCCCTGAGTTAAAGGAGAGGAGATACCCCTGAGTTAAAGGAGAGGAGATACCCCTGAGTTAAAGGAGAGACCCCTGAGTTAAAGGAGAGACCCCTGAGTTAAAGGAGAGGAGAGACCCCTGAGTTAAAGGAGAGGAGAGACCCCTGAGTTAAAGGAGAGGAGAGACCCCTGAGTTAAAGGAGAGGAGATACCCCTGAGTTAAAGGAGAGGAGAGACCCCTGAGTTAAAGGAGAGGAGATACCCCTGAGTTAAAGGAGAGGAGATACCCCTGAGTTAAAGGGCAAGAGGAGATACCCCTGAGTTAAAGGAGAGGAGAGACCCCTGAGTTAAAGGAGAGGAGAGACCCCTGAGTTAAAGGAGAGGAGATACCCCTGAGTTAAAGGAGAGGAGAGACCCCTGAGTTAAAGGAGAGGAGATACCCCTGAGTTAAAGGAGAGGAGATACCCCTGAGTTAAAGGAGAGGAGAGACCCCTGAGTTAAAGGAGAGGAGATACCCCTGAGTTAAAGGAGAGGAGATACCCCTGAGTTAAAGGAGAGGAGAGACCCCAGAGTTAAAGGAGAGGAGAGACCCCTGAGTTAAAAGAGAGGAGATACCCCTGAGTTAAAGGAGAGGAGATACCCCTGTGTTAAAGGAGAGGAGAGACCCCTGTGTTAAAGGAGAGGAGATACCCCTGAGTTAAAGGAGAGGAGATACCCCTGTGTTAAAGGAGAGGAGAGACCCCTGTGTTAAAGGAGAGGAGATACCCCTGAGTTAAAGGAGAGGAGAGACCCCTGAGTTAAAAGAGAGGAGATACCCCTGAGTTAAAGGAGAGGAGATACCCCTGTGTTAAAGGAGAGGAGAGACCCCTGTGTTAAAGGAGAGGAGATACCCCTGAGTTAAAGGAGAGGAGAGACCCCTGTGTTAAAGGAGAGGAGATACCCCTGAGTTAAAGGAGAGGAGATACCCCTGAGTTAAAAGAGAGGAGATACCCCTGAGTTAAAGGAGAGGAGATACCCCTGTGTTAAAGGAGAGGAGATACCCCTGAGTTAAAGGAGAGGAGATACCCCTGAGTTAAAAGAGAGGAGATACCCCTGAGTTAAAGGAGAGGAGATACCCCTGTGTTAAAGGAGAGGAGATACCCCTGAGTTAAAGGGCAAGAGGAGATACCCCTGAGTTAAAGGAGAGGAGAGACCCCTGAGTTAAAGGAGAGGAGATACCCCTGAGTTAAAGGAGAGGAGAGACCCCTGAGTTAAAGGAGAGGAGAGACCCCTGTGTTAAAGGAGAGGAGATACCCCTGAGTTAAAGGAGAGGAGATACCCCTGAGTTAAAGGAGAGGAGAGACCCCTGAGTTAAAGGAGAGGAGAGACCCCTGAGTTAAAGGAGAGGAGATACCCCTGAGTTAAAGGAGAGGAGAGACCCCTGAGTTAAAGGAGAGGAGATACCCCTGAGTTAAAGGAGAGGAGATACCCCTGAGTTAAAGGAGAGGAGATACCCCTGAGTTAAAGGGCAAGAGGAGATACCCCTGAGTTAAAGGAGAGGAGAGACCCCTGAGTTAAAGGAGAGGAGATACCCCTGAGTTAAAGGAGAGGAGAGACCCCTGAGTTAAAGGAGAGGAGAGACCCCTGAGTTAAAGGAGAGGAGATACCCCTGAGTTAAAGGAGAGGAGATACCCCTGAGTTAAAGGAGAGGAGATACCCCTGAGTTAAAGGAGAGGAGATACCCCTGAGTTAAAGGAGAGGAGATACCCCTGAGTTAAAGGAGAGGAGAGACCCCTGAGTTAAAGGAGAGGAGATACCCCTGAGTTAAAGGAGAGGAGAGACCCCTGAGTTAAAGGAGAGGAGATACCCCTGAGTTAAAGGAGAGGAGAGACCCCTGTGTTAAAGGAGAGGAGAGACCCCTGAGTTAAAGGAGAGGAGAGACCCCTGAGTTAAAGGAGAGGAGATACCCCTGAGTTAAAGGAGAGGAGATACCCCTGAGTTACAGGAGAGGAGAGACCCCTGTGTTAAAGGAGAGGAGAGACCCCTGAGTTAAAGGAGAGGAGATACCCCTGAGTTAAAGGAGAGGAGATACCCCTGAGTTAAAGGAGAGGAGATACCCCTGTGTTAAAGGAGAGGAGATACCCCTGAGTTAAAGGAGAGGAGATACCCCTGTGTTAAAGGAGAGGAGATACCCCTGAGTTAAAGGAGAGGAGATACCCCTGAGTTACAGGAGAGGAGAGACCCCTGTGTTAAAGGAGAGGAGAGACCCCTGAGTTAAAGGAGAGGAGATACCCCTGAGTTAAAGGAGAGGAGAGACCCCTGAGTTAAAGGAGAGGAGAGACCCCTGAGTTAAAGGAGAGGAGATACCCCTGAGTTAAAGGAGAGGAGATACCCCTGAGTTAAAGGAGAGGAGATACCCCTGAGTTAAAGGAGAGGAGAGACCCCTGAGTTAAAGGAGAGGAGATACCCCTGAGTTAAAGGAGAGGAGATACCCCTGAGTTAAAGGAGAGGAGATACCCCTGTGTTAAAGGAGAGGAGATACCCCTGAGTTAAAGGAGAGGAGATACCCCTGTGTTAAAGGAGAGGAGATACCCCTGAGTTAAAGGAGAGGAGATACCCCTGAGTTACAGGAGAGGAGAGACCCCTGTGTTAAAGGAGAGGAGAGACCCCTGAGTTAAAGGAGAGGAGAGACCCCTGAGTTAAAGGAGAGGAGATACCCCTGAGTTAAAGGAGAGGAGATACCCCTGTGTTAAAGGAGAGGAGATACCCCTGTGTTAAAGGGCAAGAGGAGATACCCCTGAGTTAAAGGGCAAGAGGAGATACCCCTGAGTTAAAGGAGAGACCCCTGAGTTAAAGGAGAGGAGATACCCCTGAGTTAAAGGAGATACCCCTGAGTTAAAGGGCAAGAGGAGATACCCCTGAGTTAAAGGAGAGGAGATACCCCTGAGTTAAAGGGCAAGAGGAGATACCCCTGAGTTAAAGGAGAGGAAATACCCCTGAGTTAAAGGAGAGGAGATACCCCTGAGTTAAAGGGCAAGAGGAGATACCCCTGAGTTAAAGGAGAGGAGATACCCCTGAGTTAAAGGGCAAGAGGAGATACCCCTGAGTTAAAGGAGAGGAGAGACCCCTGAGTTAAAGGAGAGGAGAGACCCCTGAGTTAAAGGAGAGGAGATACCCCTGAGTTAAAGGAGAGGAGATACCCCTGAGTTAAAGGGCAAGAGGAGATACCCCTGAGTTAAAGGAGAGGAGAGACCCCTGAGTTAAAGGAGAGGAGAGACCCCTGAGTTAAAGGAGAGGAGATACCCCTGAGTTAAAGGAGAGGAGAGACCCCTGAGTTAAAGGAGAGAAGAGACCCCTGAGTTACAGGAGAGGAGATACCCCTGAGTTAAAGGAGAGAAGAGACCCCTGAGTTAAAGGAGAGGAGATACCCCTGAGTTACAGGAGAGGAGATACCCCTGAGTTAAAGGAGAGAAGAGACCCCTGTGTTAAAGGAGAGGAGAGACCCCTGAGTTAAAGGAGAGAAGAGACCCCTGAGTTAAAGGAGAGGAGATACCCCTGAGTTACAGGAGAGGAGAGACCCCTGAGTTAAAGGAGAGAAGAGACCCCTGAGTTACAGGAGAGGAGATACCCCTGAGTTAAAGGAGAGAAGAGACCCCTGAGTTAAAGGAGAGGAGATACCCCTGAGTTACAGGAGAGGAGAGACCCCTGAGTTAAAGGAGAGAAGAGACCCCTGAGTTAAAGGAGAGGAGATACCCCTGAGTTACAGGAGAGGAGAGACCCCTGAGTTAAAGGAGAGAAGAGACCCCTGAGTTAAAGGAGAGGAGAGACCCCTGAGTTAAAGGAGAGAAGAGACCCCTGAGTTAAAGGAGAGGAGATACCCCTGAGTTAAAGGAGAGAAGAGACCCCTGAGTTAAAGGAGAGGAGATACCCCTGAGTTACAGGAGAGGAGATACCCCTGAGTTAAAGGAGAGAGAGACCCCTGAGTTAAAGGAGAGAGATACCCCTGAGTTACAGGAGAGGAGAGACCCCTGAGTTAAAGGAGAGAAGAGACCCCTGAGTTAAAGGAGAGGAGATACCCCTGAGTTACAGGAGAGGAGAGACCCCTGAGTTAAAGGAGAGGAGAGACCCCTGAGTTAAAGGAGAGGAGATACCCCTGAGTTACAGGAGAGAGAGACCCCTGAGTTAAAGGAGAGGAGATACCCCTGAGTTACAGGAGAGGAGAGACCCCTGAGTTAAAGGAGAGAAGAGACCCCTGAGTTAAAGGAGAGGAGATACCCCTGAGTTACAGGAGAGGAGAGACCCCTGAGTTAAAGGAGAGAAGAGACCCCTGAGTTAAAGGAGAGGAGAGACCCCTGAGTTAAAGGAGAGGAAGAGACCCCTGAGTTAAAGGAGAGGAGATACCCCTGAGTTACAGGAGAGGAGAGACCCCTGAGTTAAAGGAGAGAAGAGACCCCTGAGTTAAAGGAGAGGAGATACCCCTGAGTTACAGGAGAGGAGAGACCCCTGAGTTAAAGGAGAGGAGATACCCCTGAGTTAAAGGAGAGGAGAGACCCCTGAGTTAAAGGAGAGAAGAGACCCCTGAGTTAAAGGAGAGGAGATACCCCTGAGTTACAGGAGAGGAGAGACCCCTGAGTTAAAGGAGAGGAGATACCCCTGAGTTAAAGGAGAGGAGAGACCCCTGAGTTAAAGGAGAGAAGAGACCCCTGAGTTAAAGGAGAGGAGATACCCCTGAGTTACAGGAGAGGAGAGACCCCTGAGTTAAAGGAGAGAAGAGACCCCTGAGTTAAAGGAGAGGAGATACCCCTGAGTTACAGGAGAGGAGAGACCCCTGAGTTAAAGGAGAGAAGAGACCCCTGAGTTAAAGGAGAGGAGATACCCCTGAGTTAAAGGAGAGGAGATACCCCTGTGTTAAAGGAGAGGAGATACCCCTGAGTTACAGGAGAGGAGAGACCCCTGTGTTAAAGGAGAGGAGAGACCCCTGAGTTAAAGGAGAGGAGATACCCCTGTGTTAAAGGAGAGGAGATACCCCTGAGTTAAAGGAGAGACCCTTGAGTTAAAGGAGAGGAGATACCCCTGTGTTAAAGGGCAAGAGGAGATACCCCTGAGTTAAAGGAGAGGAGATACCCCTGAGTTAAAGGAGAGGAGATACCCCTGAGTTAAAGGAGAGACCCCTGAGTTAAAGGAGATACCCCTGAGTTAAAGGAGAGGAGATACCCCTGTGTTAAAGGAGAGGAGATACCCCTGAATTAAAGGAGAGACCCCTGAGTTAAAGGAGATACCCCTGAGTTAAAGGAGAGGAGATACCCCTGTGTTAAAGGGCAAGAGGAGATACCCCTGAGTTAAAGGAGAGGAGATACCCCTGTGTTAAAGGAGAGGAGATACCCCTGTGTTAAAGGAGAGGAGATACCCCTGAGTTAAAGGGCAAGAGGAGATACCCCTGAGTTAAAGGGCAAGAGGAGATACCCCTGAGTTAAAGGAGAGGAGATACCCCTGTGTTAAAGGAGAGGAGATACCCCTGTGTTAAAGGGCAAGAGGAGATACCCCTGAGTTAAAGGAGAGGAGATACCCCTGAGTTAAAGGAGAGGAGATACCCCTGTGTTAAAGGAGAGGAGAGACCCCTGAGTTAAAGGAGAGGAGATACCCCTGAGTTAAAGGAGAGGAGATACCCCTGTGTTAAAGGAGAGGAGATACCCCTGAGTTAAAGGGCAAGAGGAGATACCCCTGAGTTAAAGGAGAGGAGATACCCCTGAGTTAAAGGAGAGGAGATACCCCTGTGTTAAAGGAGAGGAGATACCCCTGTGTTAAAGGAGAGGAGATACCCCTGTGTTAAAGGGCAAGAGGAGATACCCCTGAGTTAAAGGAGAGGAGATACCCCTGAGTTAAAGGAGAGGAGATACCCCTGTGTTAAAGGGCAAGAGGAGATACCCCTGAGTTAAAGGAGAGGAGATACCCCTGTGTTAAAGGAGAGGAGATACCCCTGAGTTAAAGGAGAGGAGATACCCCTGAGTTAAAGGAGAGGAGAGACCCCTGAGTTAAAGGAGAGGAGATACCCCTGAGTTAAAGGAGAGGAGATACCCCTGAGTTAAAGGAGAGGAGATACCCCTGAGTTAAAGGGCAAGAGGAGATACCCCTGAGTTAAAGGAGAGGAGATACCCCTGTGTTAAAGGAGAGGAGATACCCCTGTGTTAAAGGAGAGGAGATACCCCTGTGTTAAAGGGCAAGAGGAGATACCCCTGAGTTAAAGGAGAGGAGATACCCCTGTGTTAAAGGAGAGGAGATACCCCTGTGTTAAAGGAGAGGAGATACCCCTGTGTTAAAGGAGAGGAGATACCCCTGAGTTAAAGGAGAGGAGCTACCCCTGTGTTAAAGGGCAAGAGGAGATACCCCTGAGTTAAAGGAGAGGAGATACCCCTGTGTTAAAGGAGAGGAGATACCCCTGAGTTAAAGGGCAAGAGGAGATACCCCTGAGTTAAAGGAGAGGAGATACCCCTGAGTTAAAGGGCAAGAGGAGATACCCCTGAGTTAAAGGAGAGGAGATACCCCTGAGTTAAAGGAGAGGAGATACCCCTGTGTTAAAGGGCAAGAGGAGATACCCCTGAGTTAAAGGAGAGGAGATACCCCTGTGTTAAAGGGCAAGAGGAGAGACCCCTGAGTTAAAGGAGAGGAGATACCCCTGAGTTAAAGGAGAGGAGATACCCCTGTGTTAAAGGAGAGGAGATACCCCTGAGATAAAGGGCAAGAGGAGATACCCCTGAGTTAAAGGAGAGGAGATACCCCTGTGTTAAAGGAGAGGAGATACCCCTGAGTTAAAGGAGAGGAGAGACCCCTGAGTTAAAGGGCAAGAGGAGATACCCCTGAGTTAAAGGAGAGGAGATACCCCTGTGTTAAAGGAGAGGAGAGACCCCTGAGTTAAAGGAGAGGAGATACCCCTGAGTTAAAGGAGAGGAGATACCCCTGAGTTAAAGGGCAAGAGGAGATACCCCTGAGTTAAAGGAGAGGAGAGACCCCTGAGTTAAAGGGCAAGAGGAGATACCCCTGAATTACAGGAGAGGAGAGACCCCTGTGTTAAAGGAGAGGAGATACCCCTGAGTTAAAGGAGAGGAGAGACCCCTGAGTTAAAGGGCAAGAGGAGATACCCCTGAGTTAAAGGAGAGGAGAGACCCCTGTGTTAAAGGAGAGGAGATACCCCTGAGTTAAAGGAGAGGAGATACCCCTGAGTTAAAGGAGAGGAGATACCCCTGTGTTAAAGGGCAAGAGGAGATACCCCTGAGTTAAAGGAGAGGAGATACCCCTGAGTTAAAGGAGAGGAGATACCCCTGAGTTAAAGGAGAGGAGATACCCCTGAGTTAAAGGAGAGGAGATACCCCTGTGTTAAAGGGGAGGAGATACCCCTGTGTTAAAGGGCAAGAGGAGATACCCCTGAGTTAAAGGAGAGGAGATACCCCTGAGTTAAAGGGCAAGAGGAGATACCCCTGAGTTAAAGGAGAGGAGATACCCCTGTGTTAAAGGAGAGGAGATACCCCTGTGTTAAAGGGCAAGAGGAGATACCCCTGAGTTAAAGGAGAGGAGATACCCCTGAGTTAAGGAGAGGAGATACCCCTGAGTTAAAGGGCAAGAGGAGATACCCCTGAGTTAAAGGAGAGGAGATACCCCTGAGTTAAAGAGGAGATACCCCTGAGTTAAAGGAGAGGAGATACCCCTGTGTTAAAGGGCAAGAGGAGATACCCCTGAGTTAAAGGGCAAGAGGAGATACCCCTGAGTTAAAGGAGAGGAGATACCCCTGAGTTAAAGGAGAGGAGATACCCCTGAGTTAAAGGAGAGGATACCCCTGAGTTAAAGGAGAGGAGATACCCCTGAGTTAAAGGGCAAGAGGAGATACCCCTGAGTTAAAGGAGAGGAGATACCCTGTGTTAAAGGAAGAGGAAGATACCCCTGAGTTAAAGGAGAGGAGATACCCCTGAGTTAAAGGAGAGGAGATACCCCTGAGTTAAGGAGAGGAGATACCCTGAGTTAAAGGGCAAGAGGAGATACCCCTGAGTTAAAGGAGAGGAGATACCCCTGAGTTAAAGGAGAGGAGATACCCTGAGTTAAAGGGCAAGAGGAGATACCCTGAGTTTAAAGGAGAGGAGATACCCCTGAGTTAAAGGGAGAGGAGATACCCCTGAGTTAAAGGGCAAGAGGAGATACCCCTGAGTTAAAGGAGAGGAGATACCCCTGGGGGGGGAGTTTAAAGGAGAGGAGATACCCCTGAGTTAAAGGAGAGGAGATACCCCTGTGTTAAAGGTAGAGGAGATACCCCTGAGGTAAAGGGCAAGAGGAGATACCCCTGAGTTAAAGGAGAGGAGATACCCCTGAGTTAAAGGAGAGGAGATACCCCTGAGTTAAAGGAAGAGGAGATACCCTGAGTTTAAAGGAGAGGAGAGACCCCTGAGTTAAAGGAGAGGAGATACCCCTGAGTTAAAGGCAGAGGAGATACCCCTGAGTTAAAGGAGAGGAGATACCCCTGAGTTAAAGGAGAGGAGATACCCCTGAGTTAAAGGAGAGGAGATACCCCTGAGTTAAAGGAGAGGAGATACCCCTGAGTTAAAGGAGAGGAGATACCCCTGAGTTAAAGGAGAGGAGATACCCCTGAGTTAAAGGGCAAGAGGAGATACCCCTGAGTTAAAGGAGAGGAGATACCCCTGAGTTAAGGAGAGGAGATACCCCTGAGTTAAAGGAGAGGAGATACCCCTGAGTTAAAGGGCAGAGGAGATACCCCTGAGTTAAAGGAGAGGAGATACCCCTGAGTTAAAGGAGAGGAGATACCCCTGAGTTAAAGGAGAGGAGATACCCCTGAGTTAAAGGAGAGGAGATACCCCTGAGTTAAAGGAGAGGAGATACCCCTGAGTTAAAGGGCAAGAGGAGATACCCCTGAGTTAAAGGAGAGGAGATACCCCTGAGTTAAAGGAGAGGAGATACCCCTGAGTTAAAGGAGAGGAGATACCCCTGAGTTAAAGGAGAGGAGATACCCCTGAGTTAAAGGAGAGGAGATTACCCCTGAGTTAAAGGAGAGGAGATACCCCTGAGTTAAAGGCAGAGGAGATACCCCTGAGTTAAAGGAAGGAGATACCCCTGAGTTAAAGGATAGGAGAGACCCCTGAGTTAAAGGAAGAGGAGATACCCCTGTGTTAAAGGAGAGGAGATACCCCTGAGTTAAGGAGAGGGATACCCCTGAGTTAAAGGAGAGAGTACCCCTGAGTTAAAGGAGAGAGATACCCCTGTTTAAAGGAGAGGAGATACCCCTGAGTTAAAGGAGAGGAATACCCTGGTTAAAGGAAGGAGAGACCCCTGAGTAAAGGGCAAGAGGAGATACCCCTGAGTTAAAGGAGAGGAGAGACCCCTGAGTTAAAGGAGAGGGATACCCCTGTGTTAAAGGAGAGGAGATACCCCTGAGTTAAAGGAGAGGAGATACCCCTGAGTTAAAGGAGGAGAATACCCCTGAGTTAAAGGAGAGGAGATACCCTGAGTTAAAGGAGAGGAGATACCCCTGAGTTAAAGGAG
>JAPTMU010000026.1:1292667-1360167 GCA_028583405.1 Pogonophryne albipinna
CCTCATTGTTTGCCTTTTCTAACGTCTCTTCCTCTCTTATCGTACGGAGGGGGGAGGGAGGAGGGAGGAGGGAGAAGGGGGAGGGAGGATGGAGGAAAGAGGGGGGAGGAAATAGGAGGGAGGAAAGAGGAGGGAGGGTGTCACTTCCTGCTAACAGCTGATGACTTTAATGTTGTTTTAAAGGCTTACGCTCTGAGAATCTGAGTTTTTCTTGGAAACGAGTCCTACCTCACTTCCTGTCCCCGGGTCTGGAGGTCAATGGTTCTCTGGATGTGTTTTTGGTTGTTAAGTGAGGCTGAAACTGGATGGGCAAGTTGACCAATTAAAATCAGATGTTTTCAAACTAGTTGTTCACTCAAGTAGAAGTACAGATACTTGTGTTTAAAAATACTCTGGTGAAAGTAGAAGTACTGACTAAACTTCTTTACTCAAGTCAAAGTAAAGAGGCTTTGAAGTGTCCTTCAGTAAAAAGTACCCATAGCGAGCAGCTGTTTTAAAGAGTACCTGACCTCCCTTTATATTAATAGAACAATAATGTCATTGTTAGCTAATGAATGTTTCCATGCTGAACAACGGCAATATGACAACGTTTCCATTGGTCCCTCTTCTTTAGAGAAGACCAGGAAATGATGGATACACGGATCGTGTTCAAATCAATAGGCACGCAATGACTCTAAAGAATAATGATCACGCCACCAAACACACATTCAGACTAAAGGAACCAGCTGTTTGGAAAATGAGAGGAGTAGAAAGTACAGGTATTTGGGTTCAACATGTAAGAAGTAGAAAGTACAGGTATTTGGGTTCAACATGTGAGAAGTAGAAAGTACAGGTATTTGGGTTCAACATGTGAGAAGTAGAAAGTACAGGTATTTGGGTTCAACATGTAAGAAGTAGAAAGTACAGGTATTTGGGTTCAACATGAGAGAAGTAGAAAGTACAGGTATTTGGGTTCAACATGAGAGAAGTAGAAAGTACACTTATTAGTGTTCAACATGTAAGAAGTAGAAAGTACAGGTATTTGGGTTCAACATGTAAGAAGTAGAAAGTACAGGTATTTGGGTTCAACATGTAAGAAGTAGAAAGTACAGGTATTAGTGTTCAACATGTAAGAAGTAGAAAGTACAGGTATTTGTGTTCAACATGTAAGAAGTAGAAAGTACAGGTATTTGGGTTCAACATGTGAGAAGTAGAAAGTACAGGTATTTGGGTTCAACATGTAAGAAGTAGAAAGTACAGGTATTTGGGTTCAACATGTAAGAAGTAGAAAGTACAGGTATTTGGGTTCAACATGTAAGAAGTAGAAAGTACAGGTATTTGGGTTCAACATGTAAGAAGTAGAAAGTACAGGTATTTGTGTTCAACATGTAAGAAGTAGAAAGTACAGGTATTTGGGTTCAACATGTAAGAAGTAGAAAGTACAGGTATTTGGGTTCAACATGTAAGAAGTAGAAAGTACAGGTATTTGGGTTCAACATGTGAGAAGTAGAAAGTACAGGTATTTGTGTTCAACATGTAAGAAGTAGAAAGTACACTTATTAGTGTTCAACATGTAAGAAGTAGAAAGTACAGGTATTTGGGTTCAACATGTAAGAAGTAGAAAGTACAGGTATTTGGGTTCAACATGTAAGAAGTAGAAAGTACAGGTATTAGTGTTCAACATGTAAGAAGTAGAAAGTACAGGTATTTGTGTTCAACATGTAAGAAGTAGAAAGTACAGGTATTTGGGTTCAACATGTGAGAAGTAGAAAGTACAGGTATTTGGGTTCAACATGTAAGAAGTAGAAAGTACAGGTATTTGGGTTCAACATGTAAGAAGTAGAAAGTACAGGTATTTGGGTTCAACATGTAAGAAGTAGAAAGTACAGGTATTTGTGTTCAACATGTAAGAAGTAGAAAGTACAGGTATTTGGGTTCAACATGTAAGAAGTAGAAAGTACAGGTATTTGGGTTCAACATGTAAGAAGTAGAAAGTACAGGTATTTGGGTTCAACATGTAAGAAGTAGAAAGTACAGGTATTTGGGTTCAACATGTAAGAAGTAGAAAGTACAGGTATTTGGGTTCAACATGTAAGAAGTAGAAAGTACAGGTATTTGTGTTCAACATGTAAGAAGTAGAAAGTACAGGTATTTGGGTTCAACATGTAAGAAGTAGAAAGTACAGGTATTTGGGTTCAACATGTAAGAAGTAGAAAGTACAGGTATTTGGGTTCAACATGTGAGAAGTAGAAAGTACAGGTATTTGTGTTCAACATGTAAGAAGTAGAAAGTACAGGTATTTGGGTTCAACGTGTAAGAAGTAGAAAGTACAGGTATTTGGGTTCAACATGTAAGAAGTAGAAAGTACAGGTATTTGGGTTCAACAGGTAAGAAGTAGAAAGTACAGGTATTTGTGTTCAACAGGTAAGAAGTAGAAAGTACAGGTATTTGTGTTCAACATGTAAGAAGTAGAAAGTACAGGTATTTGGGTTCAACGTGTAAGAAGTAGAAAGTACAGGTATTTGGGTTCAACATGTAAGAAGTAGAAAGTACAAGTATTTGGGTTCAACATGTAAGAAGTAGAAAGTACAGGTATTTGGGTTCAACATGTAAGAAGTAGAAAGTACAGGTATTTGGGTTCAACATGTAAGAAGTAGAAAGTACAGGTATTTGAGTTCAACAGGTAAGAAGTAGAAAGTACAGGTATTTGTGTTCAACATGTAAGAAGTAGAAAGTACAGGTATTTGGGTTCAACAGGTAAGAAGTAGAAAGTACAGGTATTTGAGTTCAACAGGTAAGAAGTAGAAAGTACAGGTATTTGTGTTCAACATGTAAGAAGTAGAAAGTACAGGTATTTGGGTTCAACAGGTAAGAAGTAGAAAGTACAGGTATTTGGGTTCAACATGTAAGAAATAGAAAGTACGTAGTGGAGTAAAGTACTGATACCAGAAAGATGTACTTAAGTACAGTAACAAAGTATTTGTACTCCACTACTTCCCACCTTCTCCTTCTTCCTCTCAGAGAATCAGACCTCCTCGTTGTTTCCATTTCTCTCTCATCGTCCCGAGTGTTTCCTCCTCAGGCAGAGAAAATGGATTCTGTGCATCGTTCTGTTCAAACACACACAGTCAACACGCTAAACACACACAGTCAACACGTCCTGTCGTTAAACACACACACGCCTCGCAGCTGAAACACAGAACAGCCGACTGTGACTCTCAAAATGAAATACATGTCATGTATGACCGTCGGAGAAACAGTGGCAGTGGCGTGTTTTTGAAACTGTATAATTTAGTTTGAGGCCAGAAAACCACTTGGTTGATTAACCAATAATACATTGATTACGCTAAACATTCATCTGTTTGTCTTCTTGCACTCTACTGATTTGTATACATAGTTATCACCGCAATAAAGCATATTTAATTAACACCTTTGAATTAGATTTGGTCCAAAGATTACCTGATTGGGTTTAGGTAACAAACTGTGCAATTAGAGATATACAAAATACAATTATGGGATAAGGTTTATTAAAAAAAACACCAACTATGTGATTAGTTTAGGGAACAAAACTACTTGTGATAGCCCAACGCTCAGACTGCAGCAACATGAGTTAGTGATCAGGTTTAGGCAACTAGACTTTGTTATGAGAAGAGAAATATGTCCAACAACAAACACCGTTAGGTTTAGTAAACCACAAAGTAACGTGATTACAGTTAGGGAAAACACGACTGAATAAGGGTTTCGATTTACACAGGAAATCTATGTGACTATGTTTACGCAAAACATTGACGTAGTTAGGATAATTCAACAAACCTGCTTCCTTAGGTTTAGGCGACACAAATACTTCCTCAGTATCAGGCGCTTAAAACCTCGTCAGCCTGCTTCCTGTTTAGCCGTCATAACAACAACGTCCACTAGAGGTCGTCGCATTGAAATCCCCAGAAATATGAACCCTAACGAGCTGCTGCACAAACAAACTATACGACACCGACTGGAAACAGATCTGAATCCCCTTCACTACAACACACACTGCTGTCGTGTGTGTGTTTGGTGTTGTGTGTGTGTTTGCTGTCGTGTGTGTGTTTGGTGTTGTGTGTGTGTTTGGTGTGGTGCGTGTGTTTGCTGTCGTGTGTGTGTTTGCTGTTGTGTGTGTGTTTGGTGTTGTGTGTGTGTTTGCTGTCGTGTGTGTGTTTGGTGTCGTGTGTGTGTTTGCTGTTGTGTGTGTGTTTGGTGTTGTGTGTGTGTTTGGTGTCATGTGTGTGTTTGGTGTTGTGTGTGTGTTTGGTGTCATGTGTGTGTGTTTGGTGTCGTGTGTGTGTTTGGTGTTGTGTGTGTGTTTGGTGTTGTGTGTGTGTTTGCTGTCGTGTGTGTGTTTGGTGTTGTGTGTGTGTTTGCTGTCGTGTGTGTGTTTGGTGTCATGTGTGTGTTTGCTGTCGTGTGTGTGTTTGGTGTCATGTGTGTGTTTGCTGTCGTGTGTGTGTTTGGTGTCATGTGTGTGTTTGCTGTCGTGTGTGTGTTTGGTGTCGTGTGTGTGTTTGCTGTCGTGTGTGTGTTTGGTGTCATGTGTGTGTTTGGTGTTGTGTGTGTGTTTGGTGTTGTGTGTATGTTTGGTGTCATGTGTGTGTTTGGTGTTGTGTGTGTGTTTGGTGTTGTGTGTGTGTTTGGTGTCGTGTGTGTTTGGTGTTGTGTGTGTGTTTGGTGTCGTGTGTGTGTTTGGTGTTGTGTGTGTGTTTGGTGTCGTATGTGTGTGTTTGGTGTTGTGTGTGTGTTTGCTGTTGTGTGTGTTTGCTGTCGTGTGTGTGTTTGGTATCGTGTGTGTGTTTGGTGTTGTGTGTGTGTTTGCTGTCGTGTGTGTGTTTGGTGTTGTGTGTGTGTTTGCTGTCGTGTGTGTGTTTGGTGTCATGTGTGTGTTTGCTGTCGTGTGTGTGTTTGGTGTTGTGTGTGTGTTTGCTGTCGTGTGTGTGTTTGGTGTTGTGTGTGTGTTTGCTGTCGTGTGTGTGTTTGGTGTCGTGTGTGTGTTTGCTGTCGTGTGTGTGTTTGGTGTTGTGTGTGTGTTTGCTGTCGTGTGTGTGTTTGCTGTCGTGTGTGTGTTTGGTGTTGTGTGTGTGTTTGCTGTTGTGTGTGTGTTTGGTGTTGTGTGTGTGTTTGCTGTCGTGTGTGTGTTTGGTGTTGTGTGTGTGTTTGGTGTTGTGTGTGTGTTTGCTGTTGTGTGTGTGTTTGGTGTTGTGTGTGTGTTTGCTGTCGTGTGTGTGTTTGGTGTTGTGTGTGTGTTTGCTGTTGTGTGTGTGTTTGGTGTTGTGTGTGTGTTTGGTGTTGTGTGTGTGTTTGCTCACATTAAGCTGCTTGGCTTCTCAGTCAGTGTCTACAGGACACAGTCCTCCCATCTGCTCGTTCAAACACTTTTGAGGTTTGTGTATAAAGTCTCCAAACTATATTCTGAAACCAGAGAGGACTTTGTGTTTTGGGATATCTTTGGAGTAGCTTTATGTTTTGTAGAAACACTGATAGTGAAACCATCTAAATTCTCAGAAACAATACCAGAAACCTGATGGTCTCTCCTGTCCTGACGGAGACGTGTAGATCAAAGATAAACCTAATATACTCTTAATTTAGTCATTGTGTTAAAGGTATAAAAGACAGCACAGCTTAACATGGAGCTGTCTTTGGCTCTTAGCAGGTATTTGAAGGTACTCTGACTCAGAAACCCGTATTCTCTGATGCTGTTTACTGGAACCAAAGATCGAAATTGCAAATTAAAACCCCCTCATCTCAAACGTAGGGAAAAGGAGTCTAATTTTGATCGACTTCAGACACATTTCAGGCTTTTTCCAGGTGTCTGAAAACAGGGAAATAAGGCAGGTCATAAATGCTGATTAAGAGAGATGTTATTGCTTTGAATCCCTAAATTGCACCGTAGGAAAACACTGCAATATACCTTTAAGTTGTTGTTAAGTGTGAAAGCTCCTGGTCGTGGTTTTGGATCAGAAATCCTCTTAGTGCCTCCGATGTATTTTGTTTTATTGTTTAGTCGAATGAGTTCCATTTCTAGGGACGTTTCCTGGAAATCACTGACTGCCAATGAATGAAATTAACTAAACTAATTAAAATAACTGTCTCTGAACTATTCCCATCAAATGTAACGGTTATTTCCAGGAGACGTCTTGGGGAATGAAGAGGAAATTACACCCCAGTAAAAACGATTACTACTCGGAAGTATTTGCTGAACTATAACAGAGTCAACCCGTTCTGGATCGGCACTAAAAATACTCACGGATTTGAACTTTCTCTGTTGTTGGAAACTCACCTAAATGTGGTCACATGACTCCTTCTGATGTTACTGCAGATCTGCTGTGAGCTAGCTAGCTAACGTAGCTAACCTAGTCATTTCAGACACACTGACAAACACTGACAGTTATGAGACGACTCACTCTGAGACAGAGACTCTGTTCAGCTTCTTGATCCGCCCCAAAATAAGACAACGCCAACTTGTGTTTTCTTCTTTTAGTCGCCAACATTCATTTTATTTCTTTTTTTTGGGAATCAACTTGTATTTTCTTGGTAAACTTTTTTTTTGGTCGCCAACAATTTAATTTTCCATAATTTCCCTTTTTTGTCATCAACTGATACTTGTTTTGTTGACACGTTTTTTTTTGTCTGCAAATATTTGTTGGGCCGGTCATCAACCAGTAACCAGGGGTAACATGGCTGCAATCATATCAGAAGGAGTCATGTGATTACATTGGTCAAATAAGACCATAAAACATTTTAGGTAAGTTTCTAACAAAAGAAACAGTTAATAATCCTGAACGTCAACAAACTGTCCCAGCTGTGTGCGTCACTCTTTAGTGTCCCCTGGTCTCCCAGCTGTGTGCGTCACTCTTTAGTGTCCTATGGTCTCCCAGCTGTGTGCGTCACTCTTTAGTGTCCTAGGCCCTTTCTCATTTCATCAAATCCCCCTCCTCGACTCCTCGACTCCTCGGTCCTCCGGTAGTGACCCGGAAATGAATTTCAGCGCGCCATGTTGAAGGACATCTAATTTCTCTAAATGCACTTCGAGGACCGAGCATCGAGCATCGAGGAGGCTCTCTGGAGGAGCTCTAACCGAGGATACACTGATGGGTCCTCCACGGTCCTCCACGGCTCCTTCGTGGATGCATTTCCGGCAACAGAGATGTTTCAAAGAGTCGTGACGCACGGCCGGACTGATCTCAGCCAATGACAGCTCTGCATGCATCCCCTGGATATTATTTTATTAACTGCTCTCATCGTGACGCGATGTTTCCAGAGAGAACAGCTGTGATGTCCGTGCAGAAAGCAGAGCAGTGTGTATAATATATATCACTCAGTAGAACAGGCCTACTCTCTTTGCTGTAGTTTAGTAGATATCTACAAACAAAGAGTCCATATTTTTCTAAAACCATTTAGTGCTTCACAAAATAAAATACACAACGGCTGTTAGCTGTAGGTGTGTGTGTGTGGTACAGTGTGTAGGTGTGTGTGTGTGGTACAGTGTGCGTAGATGCAGCGGACAGACAGGTCTCAGTTGGTTTGGTGTCCTCTGCTTACTTTTAATACTTGTAAATAAAACTTTTGGTCCGTCATTTATTTTCCTCATTGTAGCGACCAGAGAGGGGGGGGGGATATATCCAGTCTCTGATAGTGTTACGTTATTATGAGAGTGCTCTGTTTGATTCTGAAATTGTATATATATGTATATAAATATATACATATATGTGTGTGTGTGTGTGTGTGTGTGTGTGTGTGTGTGTTTGTGTGTGTGTGTGTGTGTGTGTGTGTGTCCGCATCTGTAGCCTGTTATTGTCTCATTACACCGCACTGTGAATGAATCAAAGTGATCATGAACACATCTGTCCATCAGACAGAGGGCTGCTGTGCCTCCTGTCATCATTAATGGACGTCTCTTTAAAATGACCGCTCAGAGGAGAGGAGTTCTCATTTCTCTAACCGCCTGCTGCTTCCCCTCCTCTCTCCTCGGCTCCACTCCTCTCTCCTCGGTTCCCCTCCTCGGCTCCTCGGCTCACATCTCCTGTGGGCGGGACTAAGTATCGAGGATAGGAGTCGAGGAGGGGAGTCGAGGAGGGGAGTTAGAGAAATGAGAAAGGGCCCTATGGTCTCCCAGCTGTGTGCGTCACTCTTTAGTGTCCCCTGGTCTCCCAGCTGTGTGCGTCACTCTTTAGTGTCCCCTGGTCTCCTAGCTGTGTGCGTCACTCTTTAGTGTCCCCTGGACTCCCAGCTGTGTGCGCCACTCTTTAATGTCCCCTGGACTCCCAGCTGTGTGCGTCACTGTTTAGTGTCCCCTGGTCTCCTAGCTGTTTGCGCCACTCTTTAGTGTCCCCTGGTCTCCCAGCTGTGTGCGTCACTCTTTAGTGTCCCCTGGTCTCCCAGCTGTGTGTGTCACTCTTTAGTGTCCCCTGGTCTCCCAGCTGTGTGCGTCACTCTTTAGTGTCCCCTGGTCTCCCAGCTGTGTGCGTCACTCTTTAGTGTCCCCTGGTCTCCCAGCTGTGTGCGTCACTCTTTAGTGTCCCCTGGTCTCCCAGCTGTGTGCGTCACTCTTTAGTGTCCCCTGGTCTCCCAGCATGTCTCCTCAAGTTGCTGAATGTTCTCTAAACGCTGCATGTGTTGTCAAGTTGCTGGATATGTTTCTTCATGTGAACGAGAACATTTGGTTTTGATATCTGCATCCTTTCTGAAGCTGTTTCTCCTGATGGAAGTGAGGACGTTTTGCACCTGTCGACCTTTTTGGCACCTGAAAAAAACTCCTATTGTCACCACCCAACCCAGTCTCACGGCATTTCGTGTTATATTCACGAAATTAATTATTCTATTGATTCGTGTTCACCAACACGATTTTCCCCTTTTTTTCGTTTCACACAGAACGATTTTAAAAGCAATGTATTTCTATTGGTATGTTTCGTGCCTGCGTCTTTTTGTCCGGTCGGGTCTTGGAAGACCAGAAGCTGTGTGGTTCATAAAAACATGTTCTTACTCAATATCTTACTCTAAGCCAATCCCTTTTATTTTAAATTGTATAATGTCGGAGTTTTTTTGCCGTCCGCGAGGAAAAGAAATGCCTCAGAGCCTCAGAATACTGACGTCTGTATTTTTATAAATCTTTTTTTCTTTCTAATTTGTTATTATTTACATTGCTTTTTAAATCGTTCTCTGTGACACAAAAGAAATGGGGAAATCGTGTTGGTGAACACGAATCATTAGATTAGTTTTGTGACTATAACACGAAATGCCGTGAGACTGGGTTGCACCAAAGCCAGTAGGGATCATCCTCTGGAAACCATGAATGCACCCAATTTGACATGAATGTAATAGTTTGTGGGGACGATTGGACCGTACAACCGACCACCTGATCTAATCCTGCCGTAGTTTAGCTCAAACACTGTTTTCTAATTTCATGTAAAGATAAATTAACACGTGATTATCCATGTCAGTAAATAAGGTTGAGAGATGCTGCTGATTGGCTGCTGATTGACGGCTGATGACAGACCAAAGTGAAGTGATGCTTCTAAGGTATTACGCTTATTCTGCTAATGGAAGTGTTTTGAGCCGTTGTAGTTCGGTTTCACCTCACATCTTCCCCACAAAGGGACGGACAGGTGTGTGTTACATCATGGTGTCAGAGTGTGTGTTACAGGTGTGTGTTCATCATGATGTCAGAGTGTGTGTGTGTGTGTGTGTGTGTGTGTGTGTGTGTGTGTGTGTGTGTGTGTTACATCATGATGTCAGAGTGTGTGTGTGTGTGTGTGTGTTCATCATGATGTCAGCAGGTTTGTGTGTGTGTGTTCATCATGGTGTCAGCAGGTGTGTGTTACAGGTGTGTGTTCATCATGATGTCAGCAGGTGTGTGTGTGTGTGTTCATCATGGTGTCAGCAGGTGTGTGTTCATCATGGTGTCAGTGTGTGTGTTACATCATGGTGTCAGAGTGTGTGTGTGTGTGTGTGTGTGTGTGTGTGTGTGTGTGTGTGTGTGTGTGTGTGTTACATCATGATGTCAGAGTGTGTGTGTGTGTGTGTTCATCATGATGTCAGAGTGTGTGTGTGTGTGTGTGTGTGTGTGTGTGTTACATCATTATGTCAGAGTGTGTGTTACAGGTGTGTGTTCATCATGATGTCAGCAGGTGTGTGTGTGTGTGTGTTACATCATGATGTCAGAGTGTGTGTTACATCATGGTGTCAGTGTGTGTGTTCATCATGGTGTCAGAGTGTGAGTTACAGGTGTGTGTGTGTGTGTGTGTGTTCATCATGACGTCAGCAGGTGTGTGTGTGTTCATCATGATCTCAGCAGGTGTGTGTGTGTTCATCATGGTGTCAGTGTGTGTGTGTGTGTTACATCATGGTGTCAGAGTGTGTGTTCATCATGGTGTCAGAGTGTGAGTTACAGGTGTGTGTGTGTGTGTGTGTGTGTGTGTTCATCATGACGTCAGCAGGTGTGTGTGTGTGTGTGCGTGTGTGTGTGTTCATCATGATCTCAGCAGGTGTGTGTGTTCATCATGGTGTCAGCAGGTGTGTGTGTGTTCATCATGATCTCAGCAGGTGTGTGTGTGTTCATCGTGGTGTCAGAGTGTGTGTTCCAGGTGTGTGTTCATCATGATCTCAGCAGGTGTGTGTGTGTTCATCATGATGTCAGAGTGTGTGTTCCAGGTGTGTGTTCATCATGATCTCAGCAGGTGTGTGTGTGTTCATCATGATCTCAGCAGGTGTGTGTGTGTTCATCGTGGTGTCAGAGTGTGTGTTCCAGGTGTGTGTTCATCATGATCTCAGCAGGTGTGTGTGTGTTCATCATGATGTCAGAGTGTGTGTTCCAGGTGTGTGTTCATCATGATCTCAGCAGGTGTGTGTGTGTTCATCGTTGTGTCAGAGTGTGTGTTCCAGGTGTGTGTTCATCGTGGTGTCAGAGTGTGTGTGTGTGTGTTCATCGTGGTGTCAGAGTGTGTGTTCCAGGTGTGTGTTCATCATGGTGTCAGAGTGTGTGTGTGTGTGTGTGTGTGTGTGTGTGTGTGTGTGTTCATCATGGTGTCAGAGTGTGTGTTCCAGGTGTGTGTTCATCGTGGTGTCAGAGTGTGTGTGTGTGTGTGTTCATCGTGGTGTCAGAGTGTGTGTTCCAGGTGTGTGTGTTCATCATGGTGTCAGAGTGTGTGTGTGTGTGTTCATCGTGGTGTCAGAGTGTGTGTTCCAGGTGTGTGTGTTCATCATGGTGTCAGAGTGTGTGTGTGTGTGTTCATCGTGGTGTCAGAGTGTGTGTTCCAGGTGTGTGTGTTCATCGTGGTGTCAGAGTGTGTGTGTGTGTGTTCATCGTGGTGTCAGAGTGTGTGTTCCAGGTGTGTGTGTTCATCGTGGTGTCAGAGTGTGTGTGTTCATCGTGGTGTCAGAGTGTGTGTTCCAGGTGTGTGTGTTCATCGTGGTGTCAGAGTGTGTGTGTGTGTGTTCATCGTGGTGTCAGAGTGTGTGTTCCAGGTGTGTGTTCATCGTGGTGTCAGAGTGTGTGTGTGTGTGTGTGTGTGTGTTCATCGTGGTGTCAGAGTGTGTGTGTGTGTGTGTTCATCGTGGTGTCAGAGTGTGTGTGTTCATCGTGGTGTCAGAGTGTGTGTGTGTGTGTTCATCGTGGTGTCAGAGTGTGTGTGTGTGTGTTCATCATGGTGTCAGAGTGTGTGTGTGTGTGTTCATCGTGGTGTCAGAGTGTGTGTTCCAGGTGTGTGTTCATCGTGTCTCTCATGTGTTCGGACATTAATCAAACCACTTACAGCTGACTTCCTCTAACAGCTGTAATTAATGCTGTCGCTGTGATGGATTCATCGCTCAGGCCTCAGCAGACATCGCTTACACTTCAGAGAGAGATGATGAACAGGAAGTGGATCCTCAGACCAGGAGAGGGTCGGAGTATTTAAATGTTCCCAAAGTGCAGAGGAAAACTCTAGTTCCTAACGAGCTGAGAGGAAAACCTCCGGAGGACTTTAGAGACGCTGACCAGATATCAGACGTCAGATTCAAATACAACTCGTTTAATGTCAGTGTTCGAAAATACTTTTACTCAGAACTGTTTACGGTTGACTTTTTACCCATTCAGATTTTAAACCAAAACTAAATATAAATAAACTAATGAATTAAAAATGGAGTATAGTTACAGGTTAGGATATCCAGCAGAAGTTTATAAAGACGTTAACATGAGCTCCACCTTTCTTTCCCTTCACCTCCACCCAGCTGAGATGAACACATTCATGCATCCAGTCAGTTCATATGATTCTGAAAGAGGCCGTACATTAAACCTTTAATTGATCTGACACACAGAGCCAGAGAGCTCAGAGGACTCGTGATCAGAGGAGATAAGGGTTCTCCACATCCACACGCTAAACAACAGTTTTCCATCCAGATCCATTTCTATGTTCAGCACACACGTTCTCACTCCCAACCCGTCACATGTTGACGGGTTGGGAGTGAGAAGGTGTTGGTTCAGCACACACGTTCTCACTCCCAACCCGTCACATGTTGACGGGTTGGGAGTGAGAACGTGTTGGTTCAGCACACACGTTCTCACTCCCAACCCGTCACATGTTGACGGGTTGGGAGTGAGAACGTGTTGGTTCAGCACACACGTTCTCACTCCCAACCCGTCACATGTTGACGGGTTGGGAGTGAGAACGTGTTGGTTCAGCACACACGTTCTAACTCCCAACCCGTCACATGTTGACGGGTTGGGAGTGAGAACGTGTTGGTTCGGCACACACGTTCTAACTCCCAACCCGTCACATGTTGACGGGTTGGGAGTGAGAACGTGTTGGTTCAGCACACACGTTCTCACTCCCAACCCGTCACATGTTGACGGGTTGGGAGTGAGAACGTGTTGGTTCGGCACACAGCGGTTAAATGCATTCTCGCTATGCGTCTGTCATGTTCAAAGTGCCAGAGCATTTCATTAAGAATTAAACAAAACATCGGCATCTACCAATCTCTGTAATTGGTGTTTTTTGGACGTGCAAATATAGAATTTCAACACACTTTCACTAAGAGAATTATTTTTCAAGAATAGAATATGAGTGCAGCAAAGACTGGCAGTAAGAAGCTGATGAACGGCTTTACTCTTTATTCAGATCCCCATTGGCAGTAGCTTGAGAATTGGCTGCTTTTGTATTTTGTATTCGGGATCGTTGGAAACGTTAGTTCTGTACAAACACACAGAACAATGTACATTAAAGTCAGAGAGCTCAGAGGACTCAGGATCCGAGTAGAAAGATACCAATCTCTGTAATTGGCATTTTCTGGACATACAAATGTTGATGAAGCCGAATTTCAATCCCACTTTCACGAGGAGAAGTGAGTTAGAGTTAAACAGGAGACCTTTTTCAATTGCACAATATAACTGCAGTAAAGAGTTCCAATACAACGCTGCTGATTGGCTGCTCCTCTGTATCTAAATGAGGACTTAGTCGAATAAGCGTAGTAAAGAAAATAACAGAATTAATTAGAAAGACCCTCATGCCGTGTTTCCTCTGATCACATGACCTGATGGCGCCCTCAGACAGCAATAAGTAGTCAAATCTCTTTCTGAGTAATGAGTCAGCGTTAAACAGAGCTGCACAACTTCCCCATAAACCCCTCGTCTTTTTCTGCGACTCAGCGGAAAATCAGAAAACAGTTTTGGCTCCGAGTCGGCAGTTAAATGCTCCGGAAGAAAAGCCTTTCTGAGGGAAAAATAAAAAATCCAGGGAGATAATTAAATGTGTTTCTTGCAGTCAGCAGTGTGTGTGTGTGTGTGTGTGTGTGTGTGTGTGTGTGTGTGTGTCATCATGTCTTCCTCCCGTGTTGGACACTTCCTAAAAAAGGCAACTGTCAATCATAACTGTCATCCTGTCGTTAGCGAGACATTAGCATGAGCCGCGTTTCTGTGTCCTGAGGAGTATTTTTAATCATCAGTCCCGAGGATCACACACACACACACACACACACACACACACACACACACACACACACACAAACACACACACGCACACACACACACACACACACACACACTCACACATAGCCTACACACAAATAGTTGTGCATCGAGATTCAGCACTGCTTTCCCATCGCTCGCTATTTATTTAGCTGGTGACCACACAGACCGACACACACACACACACACACACACACACACACACACACACACACTCTCTGCTGGAATTGGCTCTCTAATCCACTCTCTTTTTGGGGGGGATTAAACCCTCGTCAGCAGGAGGGAAAATGTGAACAGCTGTTTTCAAATGGCTGAAACTCTTTGGAAAATCCAGCAGTTTAACTCGTCACGTTTAACACAGTTTAGAGCCAGCATCTAATACGGGAATGTGTGTATGTGTGTGTGTGTGTGTGTGTGTGTGTGTGTGTGTGTGTGTGTGTGTGTGTGTGTGTGTGTGTGTGTGTGTGTGTGTCGTCACACAGGGTGCTTACAACTCGAGGAAATTACAGATGTTTCCAAAATAAAGACAGCTGTTCCTGTGTGGATTAGTAACGTGTCTTTGTATTTCAGGAACACATGTATGATGTGCGTGAAATGTGTTAATTGCCTTGTATACAGTACCACTCAGATGTTGTGTTTCTTTAGTGTTCCCTGAAGGCAGCATCTCCCTGGTCCAATGGGATTCCTCCATGTTATTTTGGATTATTGCAGGAAATAATAATGCATTTTTCTCATAAATGACAGTCTGAAAACAGAGAACGTGCAGCAGATATGGTGATTAGTTAGTTTGATGCATCCTTAATGTTCCTCTTTAAAGAGTCCCTTCTTGTTTCCTCCCTGCTCCTCTTCAGGGTAAATATGAGGGTTATTGAAGGTGTGAGTCCGTAGTACATTCTCTCTTTTACTGCACTATTGTGCATTTTCAGTGGGACTACTTTCAGCTGCGGATTAATCCACATGTTGTGCATTTCAGGCTACAGGACAGCGTGTGTGTGTGTGTGTGTGTGTGTGTGTGTGTGTGTGTGTGTGTGTGTGTGTGTGTGTGTGTGTGTGTGTGTGTGTGTGTTCATGGTAATACAGGAGCATGTCACCTTGTGTTTCTGTCCTTTTTGAACAATAGTTCTCTGTGACACGAGAAGAAGAAGAAGACGACGAGATATCAGGCCTGTTTTTTCTGTCAATTTACACATGGAGTGACACACACACACACACACACACACACACACACACACACACACACACACACACACTCCCTTCTCTCTGGCCGGTGCGATTACAGCCTCAGTGTGTGTGTGTGTGTGTGTGTGTGTGTGTGTGTGTGTGTGTGTGTGTGTGTGTGTGTGTGTGTGTGTGTGTGTGTGTGTGTGTGTGTGTGTGTGTCTGTGATTAATGTTACAGCGTGGGGCTGAAAGGCTCTCTGCAGGACAATGAGCGTTTCAAACGGACATTTGTTCCCACAATGCCCGTCGTTCTGCGGACAAAAGGCCGGGCCGTCAACCTGAGACTCTTTTTGTTCCAGCGTCAGGGCGAGAGGAACAAAAACACGTTTTATTCTGACCCTCGTTATGCATGCAAGGTCGAGGAGAGGTTCACTTCATAGAAGGAGACGGAGGAGGGAAGATGGCGTCAAAACAGTTCTCTAACTTGTCCTTCATTCTCGCTTTGAGACGAGATGATTTTCCATTTAACTTCATAATAATTTTGTAGATCTCATAATTCACTCAGATATATATTCCCACCCTGTCATGGACAGATTTAAAGTAGATAATAAACATTAACAATTTCAGAAAGATATTTTAACCCTTTCTTTACAATTTATGTTAAATAATAGGAAAAAGTCTCTCTAACTTCGCCCTGTTCTTCCTGAAATGCCTTTTGTTAAACTATAAATCGATGCTGATCATTGATCTCCAGTGACATATGTTAATGCTTTGTCTGTCTGACCATCATAACTGGGATTCTTGTTGATACAAAAAAGCGCAATTTCCTTAATTTTTTTTATTGTGATAGTTGAAAACTTCCGAATCTGTATTTACGGCCAATCAAAGGACAGCGAATATTTGTTTTCACCCTAAAGTGGGCGGAGCTGTAATTTTGCCAGGAAGTGACGTACTGTAGGTGTTGCTCTCGTCGATTGAACGCTCACGCTTCTATTGGCTATCGCTCCAACATATTGTATGTGATAAGAGGCGGGACATCTCTAAGCTTTTGACCAATCACAACAGGATATTTTCACAAAAGCAGCTGGATGTTCGTGGATAGTTGGGATTGAACGATGCCGTCTTTTAATTTGAGTCTGTTAATAATTATAACACCAATAATCATTTGTAGGTTGCCAGTGACAACATGCTGGTTCATCTTCACGAGGACCGCTCACGGACACTCAGAGGAACACATTCAGCCCTCTCACTTGGTGGGCTTTTACTCCAATATTTGACTCATCACAATTATTACTTCTCATGGATTCAAAACATTATATTCTTCAGCCCTGGTTGCTCTTTGCTGCTTATATGTGCCAGTGGTGGACATTTGAACAACTGAGTGACCAAATAGAAATGATTAAACTACATGAAATAGTTATGATTTGACTTAAAATAAAATGAGCTGTATACAGGAATAGTCATAGTATATATTTGTATCAGTCAGGTGGCTTGAATTTATTTTCCAAATAAATAAAATCCGAGTCATCGAGGTCGTAGGTCGTGGGAGAGTGACGTAATTGACGCGACACTCACTGCAGAGTGACAACTTTCTAGAATGGCGCAAAAAAGGATTTTGGATTTTTTTCTCCAACAAACAACCGAATAAAAAGAGTGGACCACCAGCTACTCCTCAGCCCACCACCTCTACAACTAGAGTACTATGACACAGAAGAGACTGACACATCTGACTTTGATGCATGTCCACAGTAACATGTTGGACAATGGATGTATCTGCTGTAATGAGGGTCTTCATTAGTGCCACCCAGGCTACATTTGGAGTTTTGTGAAGCCCCAACAAGGTAAAACGATGCTGCTGCCGCTGTGCAGTGTGTTGCCTTGTCAATCAGTTAAAATTGAATTCATAGTTTTATTAATATTGTAAATAATATTTTCTGACTATTTGTAATGTTATGTAGGTTTGTAAGACCCATAGTTAGCATGTGGGCATGTGCAGCTGTTGCTAAGTGATGTAGGTCTATAATGGTTTATTAAGCCTAACAGTTAAGGCAAGACACCCCCAGGTGAATAGGGTAAACATTTTTAACTTAAAGATATCAGCTAGAAATGTCTCCAGTTAATTTCCTACAATAAGGCAATTGTTTCTTGTATTACAAGTTTTCTGAATATGCAAATGAGTCATTATCTCATTACATTTGCGCATATTTTAACACATTTCAGGAATCGAAATCTGAACTTTGGATAAAGCCAGGTTCAAAATTCTTGTTTCATTTTGTAGTCATATTAGTATCTAAGGCTTTTACAGAAGGGATTTTGGATATCTCTCTTTATCACTCCATAAAACAGAAAATACTGTCAACAGCCCTAAAATATCAATTTTCGCCATGTTTCTAGGTATACAATGTTGTATAATTCAGGCTATGAATGATATATGAACAAACCCTTCTGTAAAAGCCTTCATAATATTGATAGGAATATAACTGGAAGGTTTGGTGTCTCTACGTGCTACTGAAGTGGATATTTCGAACTCAGAGTAGGAGAAAAAACTCATTTTGAGAAAAGGACCTTTAAAGATTGCAGTGAGGCGCTAGCTAAACCCTCCTGTTCTCTGGATGACAGCTTGCGCCTCGACGCACTCCGTGAAGGTATTTCATGTTCGGGGGCATTTGTTTTTTGTATAACCTTGCTTCGTGCAAGTGACAATTGTTGTCGTCTTCTCTGTGAACGTTTTTTTCGCCGTTCTTTTGCCATTTTGAGATTTCAATTTCTAGCGGAAAGCTAACCAGGAAGTGTTTTAGCACACCACGTGACGCTTCTGAACGAATCACGTTGTCAGAGATTGACACCAGCCAATGAGATTTCGTTTATTGGTTTAAGAACCTTTTGTACTTTCACGATTGGTTGCTGATACAAAGGAAATGACCATATTTGGATCTGATGAGATTGTGGAGGAGAGACGGAGCTTTCCAGCGATATCTCTGTTGACATGGTGCACACAGCGGCCGCGGTACTTTATGTTACGTTAGAATGCTAACTTTTGGTGAATTTAGGAGAAATATACAGACGCAAATAGACAAACTATAGTAAAATAAACACTTAAATGTGTATTTTGTACGTTTTCCTTCCAAAAGCCTGAAAGAAAACATGTTATGGAATCAAAATAGCACAACATCTCAAAATTGACCAGTGCATGAAAAACGATGTTTTTGCCTGCGGTGTCTCGCAAACAATTTATGCGGCTCGTATGGCTGCACACCACACACTGCTGCAGCTGCACACCACACACTGATGCAGCTGCACACCACACACTGCTGCAGCTGCACACCACACACTGATGCAGCTGCACACCACACACTGCTGCAGCTGCACACCACACACTGCTGCAGCTGCACACCACACACTGATGCAGCTGCACACCACACACTGATGCAGCTGCACACCACACACTGCTGCAGCTGCACACCACACACTGATGCAGCTGCACACCACACACTGATAGAGCTGCACACCACACACTGATGCAGCTGCACACCACACACTGATGCAGCTCAACCCTGTCTCCTAAAAATTACGTTCCCACAGAATTAAACTGCAGTCTCAATTACGTTTAGCTAGAAACATATTTTCTCCCACGTGACGTTTCTTATGAACGTATCTCAAATACGTTTATTTTCTACATATCTTTGCCATTTATTGTCTTGCTTATAATAATGATAATAGTCATTTATAAATATCATTTTAGAGCACACATTTAAATCAGAAGGCGAGGCTGTAATTTCTCCAGCTGTTTCTCTCATGAGGCAGAAAATAATAGTTTTAACAGCCAAAAAGCTGCTGTGTCGTTTATTGCACCTCAAACATTAAAACACATCCAGAGTTACGTGTTTCTGTACTTCCTCTAAGAACAAAGGACAGTAACAGAAGAGCTCTGTGACGCCAGATGTGGTGTTGTTAATGCGATATGATATGATAAACAAAATTCAGTTTAGGATGGCCGAAGACACTACACTACCCATAATCCCCAGCTATCGTTTGGGACTACAGTCCCGTTGACAAACCCCGTGATTAATCTTCAAGCTCTGTGATTGGATGTTGGAGTGGCAGTGCGCCAACGTTACGCCGAGCGTCAAGCTCTTTGAAATGGAACGAAACCACGGCAGACTATTCAAAACTGGACTCGAACGCCCCCCAGAACTACACATGCTGGCTATTGTGTTTCGCAACATGCTCTCTATGGCACGTCTCTACTGGGAATTGTAGTTTTAAAAGACGTTTTCGTTTTTCCCAACATTAGAAGTTGACAGTATTAAACTGTGTACAGCCCTGGAGGTTTAGGCCATAGGAAACACATTGGTGTGTACACATTTAAAACATATAATTACTAAATGGGTGAAAATCGCTTGTATCCATAATGGGCAGCATTAATATATACCCACATGACAGCTCATTGTTACTTTGTAATTCTACTCCACTACAATTCAGAGGTTAACCTGGTATTTTTACTCCACTACATTTATTTGAGTTACTTTGCAGATTCTGATTAATGATGTGAAATATAAACAACCCTTAAAGCAGACTTTAGTTACACCTGAGTAACATTCAGGGAAGGTGATTGAGCCAACAATCAGGAGAGATATTTGATAGTTGGTGCTTGAGAAGACTAAACATTTATCTGCAGATGTCTATAAAGTATATTCATTACTCGTTATTCTCTACTAATAGTTAATTAAAGACTGTATATAATTGCTATGTTTGCACATCCCTTTCAAGATTTCAAGACTTTCTAAGGTTTATTGATCTTATACACAACTTGGGTCACCGGTTCCTCAACAGTGCATCAAGACATCTATCAATGTGTGTGTACCTCCACCATTAAACTGTCATATTCTGCACATTTCTTATTCTACATAAGAGTATAATTAATGTGTATAATGTCAGTTAAAATAAGTGCTTCAACATAGTTAACATTGCAGGAAAGCAATATATTAGACGTTAAGTACTTTGTCAGGCTTAATATTTATCTGTAGATAGATACCCACAAAGCTTTTTTCTTATTTGAAAGAAGACCTTAATCTAAAGTATTCTTTAATGTGTTCATAAAGGTTAATTAGTTTGTCTGTTTTGCACATCCGCATATTAATATCTTTGTACATCCAGCACTAAACTGTTTTATTGTAGAGATCACTTACAGTATCTTCTTGATTTGTTATATTCTATATTTCTATCATTGACCTTCTACTTTCCCCCTATGAAAGTATGGACTCTTAATATTGTTTTAATCAAATAACATTATTCAACAAAAATAACATTATTCAACAAAAATAATTCAATGACGTGCTTTAACCACTAGGCGGTGCACACAAGGTACACACAGCATACTAATAATAACTTTGTATTATTAGTGTAGGACACTTATGTATGTATAACATCTGAAGATGTGTAGTTTTATTCATGTTTTTACATAGTTTCACAGGATATTGCTATTTCTCATGTTTTACTTCTACACATTAATATCTGATTTGTAAAACATCACAGACAGAAAGCCATATCCGTAATTTAATGGTAAGCTATTGAAATGGTGATTCCATAGATGTGTCTCCCATCACCCAAATCCCCTGACTATTCTCTCAACTCAGTTTTTACATTCTGATATTCAAAGAAAATCAGTAATATCTTTCAAAACGTGCATTGCAGCTAAAACATCCAGCGAGCTGAGGATCTTTCCTACGTCTGTTTCCGGTGTTGTTCCTGTAATGAGAGTTCACCGTTATGCTGCATTGAAGCGTGGAACTCACTACACATCTTCAGAAACATCATTTGCTTCAGATATAACTCATAGCAAATAAAGTATAAAAATATAAGTAATAAAAAGATAAAACACTGGCATGTAATTTACGTTAGAATAAATAGAATGGTTTTGAATAATAGATGAGAGTCAAATCTACGTCACTTTACAGCCCCGCCCACTTTTGGGGAAACCAACGCTGTCATTTGAACGACGATCAAGCCTGAAGCCACAGAGCTCTTCTGTTACTGTCCTTTGTTCTTAGAGGAAGTTCAGAAACACTGAACTCTGGATCTGTTTTAATGTTTGAGGTGCAATAAACGACACAGCAGCTTTTTGGCTGTTAAAACTATTATGTTCCGCCTCATGAGAGAAACAGCTGGAGAAATTACAGCCTCGCCTACTGATTTAAATTTAACCATATATCGAGCCCGATTCTCGATTTCAAATGCGTGCTCTAAAATGATATTTATAAATGACTATTATCATTATTATAAGCAAGACAATAAATGGCAAAGATATGTAGAAAATAAACGTTCATAAGAAACGTAACGTGGGAGAAAATACGTTTCTCGCTAAACGTAATTGAGAATGCAGTTTAATTATGTGGGAACGTAATTTTTAGGAGACAGGGTTGTGCAGCTGCACACCACACACTGCTGCAGCTGCACACCACACACTGATGCAGCTGCACACCACACACTGATGCAGCTGCACACCACACACTGCTGCAGCTGCACACCACACACTGATGCAGCTGCACACCACACACTGCTGCAGCTGCACACCACACACTGATACAGCTGCACACCACACACTGATGCAGCTGCACACCACACACTGATGCAGCTGCACACCACACACTGATGCAGCTGCACACCACACACTGATACAGCTGCACACCACACACTGATGCAGCTGCACACACTGATGCAGCTGCACACCACACACTGATGCAGCTGCACACCACACACTGATGCAGCTGCACACCACACACTGATGCAGCTGCACACCACACACTGCTGCAGCTGCACACCACACACTGATACAGCTGCACACCACACACTGATGCAGCTGCACACCACACACTGATGCAGCTGCACACCACACACTGATGCAGCTGCACACCACACACTGATACAGCTGCACACCACACACTGATGCAGCTGCACACACTGATGCAGCTGCACACCACACACTGATGCAGCTGCACACCACACACTGATGCAGCTGCACACCACACACTGTGAGTAGTGACCCTCCATAAGAAGCTGCACTCACTTTACCTTCAGTATATTTCATTAAGTGACGCTGCAGATTATTGAGGAGGAAGAGGAGCTTAGTTTGGCAGCATTGAAGCCTCTGGGTGTGTGTGTGTGTGTGTGTGTGTGTGTGTGTGTGTGTGTGTGTGTGTGTGTGTGTGCGCGCGTGCGTGTGTGTGTGTGTGTGTGTGTGTGTGTGTGTGTGTGTGTGTGTGAGAGACCCTTCTCAGGTGTTATTGGAGGTGTGTTCGGACCATCTGCTGCTGACAGGATGAAACTCCTCTGATTTATGAAGCCTCGAAAATCATTAAGAATCTCAACCAGCGACTCAGAGAGGAACTTAAAGAGGCTTCTTCTTCTGTGGTGTTTCTATAGGTGTTAGTGCATGTCAATGGTCTGCAGAGCAGGCTTGGAATTTCGTCATTTTAGGGGCAAGGCCATTTGGCCTTTGGTGTAACACATTTTTTCAGGGCGCAAAGGCCACATGCCAGGGCACAAAGACCAATGAGGGAAACATTTGGATTTGGAGCTTGCAAATAAATAACTTCACTTTTTTATAAGAAAAACACACAAATGACATGGAAAACAAATCACTTTTTTAATATCAATAATGTCAAACATGATATCATCATATAGGCCTATGCCTCCTTAGTATTACCATATATAAAATAAAATAATTTACTTTGAATAATTAGTGTTTGGTATGTTTTCCATATACTACTTCTCCAATTCACAAATCCAAAATCAAATCAAAAAATCTAAAATGCTATTAATATGTAACAAATATAGTCCATTTCAGAGCAGAAGAAACAGCCTTCAAGGGTCAAACTCTGCACATACATCATTCAGCAGTGTGTGGGCGTGTGTGTGTGTGTGTACGAGAGTATCTTTAATCAACTCCTCACAGCTCTGGTCAGAAACTAGACAAAAGTTAAACATGTACAAACCACAGACTGTCATGGCGAATACAATCGCTGCTTTGATTCTGTCTTTAGGACGTTGTTGTGAGTGTGGACGGAGCAGCTACAGGTTAGTTTAGCCTGATTGATCCATTCAGAAAACACGCATTTTAAAAGGTTTCTCGCTTGCCGTCTTATCTGCAGACTTGTCAAAGCATTAATTCATGTTTTTTACTAACCGGTATCAGTATTTAGTTACTTCGGCATCATTTTGAAACGTGTATTACAATAAATCACGGTCAAATATGTTCATTTTGTCGCAGTTGGTTTCCACCACAGTATTTACATGGATATAAGCCCCGCCCCCTCTCCAGCGCGTCCTGTTTGAGTGACAGGAGTAAACAGCTGACAGCCGCGGTGAAACTCCAGCGGTTAGAGCGATGAGAATATTCGCATCACGTCCGTTGTGAACGCAGCATAATGCCGTTCAGAAAACACTGTTCTGTCGCTTTTAAAGCAACTTCGAGATTTTAACAGTATCAGGGGCACACAGGCCATGGTGGCCGTAGGACGTACAATTATTTGTGGGGCATAACGGCCAGACCGAGGGGCCACGACGGCCATGGCCGTCGTGGCCGTCGTGAAAATCCTACCCTGCTGCAGAGGCTAACATCCCAGAGGGAGTTCCTCTCTTGTTATAGTAGAAATCATAAGAGTGGTGAGATTTCTTTTGAGTCAATATTCATGAGATAAATTCCTGCATCTGCTTTAAAAATAAGACAAAAGGAGCAAGAACACATAACACACACACACACACACACACAAACACACATACACATACATATACACACACACACATACACACACATACATATACACACACATACATATACACACACACACACACACACACACACACACACATACTCTCTCTCTAATGAGGTGTAACAGTCTTGCTAACATGACCATTACTCCGCTGCAGTATGTGTGTGTGTGTGTGTGTGTGTGTGTGTGTGTGTCAGGAAACAGCTGCTCAATGAAGCGCAGCAGAAAACATCAGAGGACAGTTTGTAATCCATGTTCCTGCCGCCCCCCCCCCCCCTCACAGATTTGTATATTAAGCACGTATTATTCTGCAGATTCCTTCAATGCTCAGCGCAGAAAACACACATCTCCCAAAGCAAACACTCACACACACACACACACACACACACACACACACACACACACACACACCTTCGTACTGACACGCACACATTCAATGCACTCTGTATTGTGCGAAAGTCTTTGTACACTAACAGATGAACAACAACACACTGGAACCAATGCAGCAGAAGATTAGATTTATCAACAGTGAAAAGGGACAGGAAACCAGCTGTGTGCGTCACTCTTTATTGTCCCCTGGTCTCCCATCTGTGTGCGTCACTCTTTAGTGTCCCCTGATCTCCCAGCTGTGTGCGTCACTCTTTAGTATCCCCTGATCTCCCAGCTGTGTGCGTCACTCTTTAGTGTCCCCTGGTCTCCAGCTGTGTGCGTCACTCTTTAGTGTCCCCTGGTCTCCAGCTGTGTGCGTCACTCTTTAATGTCCCCATGGTGTCCAGCTGTGTGCGTCACTCTTTAGTGTCCCCTGGCCTCCCAGATGTGTGTGTCACTCTTTAGTGCCCCCTGGTCTCCAGCTGTGTGCGTCACTCTTTAGTGTCCCCTGGTCTCCAGCTGTGTGCGTCACTCTTTAGTGTCCCCTGGTCTCCCAGCTGTGTGCGTCACTCTTTAATGTCCCCTGGTCTCCCAGCTGTGTGCGTCACTCTTTAGTGTCCCCTGGTCTCCCAGCTGTGTGCGTCACTCTTTAATGTCCCCTGGTCTCCCAGCTGTGTGCGTCACTCTTTAGTGTCCCCTGGTCTCCCAGCTGTGTGCGTCACTCTTTAGTGTCCCCTGGTCTCCCAGCTGTGTGTGTCACTCTTTAGTGTCCCCTGGTCTCCCAGCTGTGTGCGTCACTCTTTAGTGTCCCCTGGTCTCCCAGCTGTGTGCGTCACTCTTTAATGTCCCCTGGTCTCCCAGCTGTGTGCGTCACTCTTTAGTGTCCCCTGGTCTCCCAGCTGTGTGCGTCACTCTTTAGTGTCCCCTGGTCTCCCAGCTGTGTGCGTCACTCTTTAGTGTCCCCTGGTCTCCCAGCTGTGTGTGTCACTCTTTAGTGTCCCCTGGTCTCCCAGCTGTGTGCGTCACTCTTTAGTGTCCCCTGGTCTCCCAGCTGTGTGCGTCACTCTTTAATGTCCCCTGGTCTCCCAGCTGTGTGCGTCACTCTTTAGTGTCCCCTGGTCTCCCAGCTGTGTGCGTCACTCTTTAGTGTCCCCTGGTCTCCCAGCTGTGTGCGTCACTCTTTAGTGTCCCCTGGTCTCCCAGCTGTGTGTGTCACTCTTTAGTGTCCCCTGGTCTCCCAGCTGTGTGCGTCACTCTTTAGTGTCCCCTGGTCTCCCAGCTGTGTGCGTCACTCTTTAATGTCCCCTGGTCTCCCAGCTGTGTGCGTCACTCTTTAGTGTCCCCTGGTCTCCCAGCTGTGTGCGTCACTCTTTAGTGTCCCCTGGTCTCCCAGCTGTGTGCGTCACTCTTTAGTGTCCCCTGGTCTCCCAGCTGTGTGCGTCACTCTTTAGTGTCCCCTGGTCTCCAGCTGTGTGCGTCACTCTTTAGTGTCCCCTGGTCTCCCAGCTGTGTGCGTCACTCTTTAGTGTCCCCTGGTCTCCCAGCATGTCTCCTCAAGTTGCTGAATGTTCTCTAAACGCTGCATTTGTTGTCAAGTTGCTGGAGATTTTCTTCATTTGGAACATTTGGGAATCTGCATATTATCAAGAATAAGAGACCAATACAAACAGGAAGAGCATTGCTCTGTGTGATATGTGGATCCTCCCAAACCAAACGCTCTGTACTCTCAGATCACATCTGGCAAACACTCCCAGAGAAATCATGTTGCTTCAGAGCCCTCTCACCCTTGATTCCTTCCCTAATGAAGGGACTGTTGATGTGTTCTCACCAGTCAATGCTTTAATGCAGTAGAGAGTGATACCTGGAACAGGCTGGTGTTAAATGAACGTCTGCTTTAATGCGGCGCTCCCTCCTCAGAACAGCGTCTCCTCCTCGCTGCTGGACTGAAGGTTAATTGTTCGTCTGTTCAGGGTCAGTCCTCCTCTTCCTCCTTTGTGCCGTTAACATCCTCACATTTCTGCTTCCTTTCTCTTTTCCCTCTCAGAGGCTCCACATTGTGTTCAGACCTTCTTTCTTTCTTTGCACAGCGTTTTATTCCAGAGGACGATGATTGGAAATGTTGGAAAGAGACAGAAGAGTCTGAAGCTCATCGAGCCTTTTGTCTTCCGTCTTATTGGGGGAATAAGGAACACGAGATGTAGAAACCCAGATCAGCTGGGTACTAATGTTCTGTGAGAATATAGTGAGGAAGAAGAAGCACGGGAAATCATATCCAGCCCTCCCTAAAGACAAAGACAGGACACTCATTCATCCAAACACTTCGTGCAAAATAAAGAATTAAATGCAATATTCTTCCAGCTTGTTTTTAAATCTGGGTTTAAGGTAAAATAATATCTCTACAAATCCAAATATGATGCCAATACAATTGCAATGCTTAATAAACAACTAGAGAAAACAATGTATCGATAAATGCAAGTATTTCAAGTTAAGCTCGACAGAAACGGAGGAATCAGAGTTTTACCCGGATGCTTAAATAAAAGCAATTTGATATCATTGAACTCATTTGTTGTTGCTTGAGGAGGCTTCTCACTCTTTGTTAGAGCATGTTTTATCAACAAGAGACACAGAGAGGAGGTTGAAGAGGCCATGTTCTTTTTTTATGGTGTGTTCTATAGGTTTTAGTGCATGTAAACGGTCTGCAGAGGCTAAAATCCCTGAGTCTCTGTTAGTGCTACGTTCTGATGAGCTATCTGATTGACTATGAACCCTCTGCCTCATCCTACAGGCTGCTATCTGGAGTCGTTGGACGTAATATATCGTAGCAGTATCTTGCTTTTTGGATGTTTAGGGAACATTAGTGTGCACGATAATCTTGGGACCAACAAATGAGGGTTAGAGTCCTTCACCCTCCATCACCCCCGCCCCTGATTGAGTCTTATCGAGTAAAGAAAAAGCACTTCCACCCGAACAGACCACACACTCTGTCTGGTCGTGTGTCCCCGTGTTATCTGTTATCTGCTCTTTATAATTTAACACAGTGCTCTCTCAGGCCTTTCCCCCGCTGCAGTCACTGAGATGCAAATTAGCAAGGAGCTAACACAAAGCAACATGGATCTGAATGCAAGTGCAACGATGTGATTTATGGCGCAGTCTTCAGCTGGTGGCAGCAGCGCAGCCACATCAATAACAGCCGGGTGTTCGGCACAAAGCGACAAGTTAATTACCAGAAACAAATGGAGGAAGTTCAGCGTCTCTGCTCTCAGGAGCTCGAGCAGCAGGAGGAAGATCCTTCTCTCTCCCAACGAGGCGGGAGCAGAGGATCAGACTCCAGGAGGGTTTCACGCCGGGTTGGAGCTTCAATCTGGTGCTGCGTGTGGGGGGTCAGGTCTGTCTGTTTCATGAGCATGCCACCTCAGTTTTACATTGAGATGGCATCACATATCGGGGGGGGGGGGTTTCATAATAATAATAATAACAGATTACATTTATAGAGCGGTGCAGGGATGAAGTATGTACCCCGAAGCAAGCTGCTGGTTCCCTCGTCTCAGAGCCAATGGGATTTCTCCAGAGGATTTTGGAATATTGTAAAAAATTATGTCTGTGGAAAACGAACCTGTTTGATAAATGCACGTTTTGTTCAGCCGGATAATCTCCACATGTCTACTTTTATAATGTTGGAATCATAAATCTAATCTCCAGAAGCTAAATGCTAACGTGATGCTATAAAGGAACTACAGCGAGTCCAGCAGCACGACTTCAACGTCACGCCGACTTCAGATCCATATTCAAACTACAGATTCTAGATGGAACGAGTTGAAGCGTTTGTTTGAACACTTTGCAGGAGGCAGGGACTTGCTTTCAAGCAGAACAGAAACACACTTAGAGGAGTGTTTACGTGTTCAGCGTAATGACGTACAACGGCCTCCACGACCTCTGTAGTCCTATTCAGCCACTTGGTAACAACCATCGTTTTTCAGACACGTCCACTCTTCAGAAATCACCAGCGGGGTCACTGCTGATGGATTTAATGTCCTAGAACAAAACGTGATCCGTCTCTTCAATGTGTCTCAACCACAGACCTTATTTCAGCTAGTTTCCAAACCCTATGGAGAGATCCCATTGGCTCTGAGATCAGGGAACAGGAAGTGGAGACATGCTGACTCACTTCCTGGTTTTAGGACTCGTCACTGCACCGCTCTGTGATAGCGCCTTTCAAGGGACCCAAGGAGCTTTACATGGCTTCAAGTTTCAAGGCTTTATTGTCCAGAGTGTGCAGAGCCACCGTGGAGTTATGACGATGAACACCTGAGGTCACAGACTCCTCCAACAGCGCAACACAACAGATAATACATACACAAATACAAAGAATGTACAACATTTGTTTGTATTACAGCTGATTTCTATTCCATATTTTATTCTTCTATTTCATTCCAATGCAATGCTAATACTGTTATATGTTACTGTATATTTCTCTAGTTCTCTACCTGTGTTTTTAAAGGTCCCATGTCATGCTTTTCCGGTTATTACCCGTCCCCTTGTGTGTTATGAAGGTTTTAATGCATGTAAATGGTCTGCAGAGTCAAAACCCTCAAAGTACACCCTGTAGGGAGTAAAACTCTAACACAGAAAATACCTCCCCAAAACGCCTCGTTGGAGATACGTCACTGTCCATTTGATTCTTCCGGGTACATCATGATGTCATGTCGTCCCCGGAACGAAATGGACCAATCCGTGGAGCCGTTACGTTACATCCGCGGAGCCGTTACGTTAAGCCCCCGCTGATTGGTCCAAATTGACCAATCCACGGACTTCCTCACACACTCAGTGCAGCTCTGCTGATCTCTCCTCCCTGGCTGCAGGCTGATAACAGACAGTTGGGATCGCGGCGAAATTCTCTCTGCAGACCCATTCTCACAGCCTTTATCAACCTTTTTCTTACTCAATATCAAGCACACTTATTGGTTTTACTTCGGCTGTGACTTTGTGTGCTCAGGGTGAGTTTGGCTGTGTTTCGCTGTGTATCGCTAAACAAGGAAATCACACCTCCACGGAGCTCAGCGCGATTCACAACGTCCCGACCAATCAGAGCACACTGGGCTCACAGGGAGGGGGGGGGCAAGAGCTGCAACGAGCCGTTTAGTGGAGAGAGTGAATACACAGACTTTACAGAGATGCTGTGAGAAACCAATGTGAGTTTGGAAAATTGCACAGTATAATTATATTCTAGTAGAACTCAACAAAGGAATTATGATCAGTGGAAATGGCCATGACATGGGACCTTTAAGTCTTATTTGTATGCACCACGACATCAAGTCAAATTCCTCGTACGTGTAAACCGACCTGGTGATAAACCTGTTCCTGATTCTGAAGTAAATAAAACAAAATAGAAATAGTGCAGAATAGTCTGTATACAAGTAATTGGAATATTGATATATATATATAAGTTGCTAACAGATGAACAAACAAACAAGTTGGGCAAATAATCAAGTAAACGTTAACTAGATAGCAGTGGGAGTTGAAGCAGGGGACTGTGATGGGTCAGGGGTCAAAGGCCATGGAGAACAGGTGAGTTTTGACAAATAATAACCCTAAAAGCTTAAAAAGTATATTTGACTTTTTTCCACAGTTGGAAAATAGCCTTGAACTTTGCTCTGACGGCTTGTTGTTGTTATCAGTTCAACAATATAATCAATTACAAATATCAACAACTTTCATGCCAGTTTCTGACGTCCTTTCCAATCTCTTCCAAAACCACTGCTCAAAACGCACCTGTTCACGTTAGCGTCCTCTCTCCTCCACATCTCTGTGCTTCCTGTTCTGTCTGTGTTTTATGTTGTGCTTCTTTTACTTCATGAGTATTTCTTCTATGCCTTGCCACGTGTTTTTAGGTGTCTTTAACGGTGCCTTGAAACCAAATGTATTTATTCTTTTATCACTCCGTCCTCCGTTAGACTTTGGGGAATGTTCAGTTTGCCCAATACGCTAGAACCTGCTTATTTAATCTAAGCGTTACACACCTTGAGTCATTCAGGTGCATATCGTCTACCTGGTAAACCTGTTCAGCCCCGAGCCTGTTGTTCAGGTCTCAGGCTCCAACAGGACATTCCCAGAACAAATGACCATATCTTCTAAAAGGGTTACATTAATAATCTTTTTTCTCAAAGTAATGTTAAACCTGTGAGTTGGATGCAGAAAAGTCAGAATCAATATGGATGTTTTTATTTTAAAGTAAATTCAGATTGAACATAGTAAAAAAATGTAAATTATTGTGTCCGTCCAAAAAAAGAAAAGATTACTTATAGTGAAAAACTAACCTTGGATGATGGTAAGGTAGACTAAAAGCTTTAGGAATCCAAACTTACAACATATAATAAGTACCTGTATCAAGATTGATGCAAAACAAGTGAGATTTGACCTTTTTAGAGAGATTTAGAAGAAGAAAAAAACACTTATTGGGTCATTTGGGTGGATTTGCCATATCTCTGGCCCCCCTTGCTGGATTTTGCTGATTGACATCTCTCTCTAACCGTCAGAGCCAAAGGAATCAAGGGGAACTCCCACATACTCCTTATTTGGTAATGTGTGTGTGTGAGGCTGACGGATAGCCAAAACCGTGCGTTAGCATTTTTCGCTCAGGGGTCATTTAGATGCTTCTTATGAGACTTATGTTTTGTTTTGGTAAAATGGTTTGTATCGTCAGTTAGCTGAGATTATTCCCGTTAATCTGGTATAACACATTAATAGGTTCTTAAATATTAAGATGCCCTGAGACCAGTGGCGGATTTAGGATTGTAGGAGATCCGGGACTTAGCCCAGGAGTTGTTGGAGTGGGGGGTGCAGGGGTACAGTGCTATTTTGTATAAGTGGGGGGTGGACCGAACATCCTTTAGGGGGGTCGTCGCCTCCTCTGGGGGGGTCCGGGGGCATGCTCCTCCGGGAAGATTTTTTTTTAAATATTGAAGTTGAAAGCATCAATCTGGTGCACTTTGAGAGCAACATTAACCCTACCTTAATAACACCTTAAAGCGGACAAAAGGCACTGGAGAACACTCATTAACACCCTTTAATGAAGCAAACTAATGCCTTAACTCACTCAAATAGTCGTTTACTTATTAAGGTGAAACGAATGTGCGTAGAGTTTTAAAGGATGCGGATAGTCTCACCTTGATTCTGGCGCATTGCTTATCGTTTTATAGATCTATTCTCATCCACCATCTTTGTTTGTGACGTAAAAAATGTGTAAGAGTCACGTTTCTGAATCGGACACTCTGATGCAGTCACAGCCAATCGGAGTCTGATTCAGAGGGTTGTCTGTCAGTTCCGTTGTTATGTGTACTGAAACGAGAGCCGGTATAATTCCACGCACGAAAAACAAAATAAAAATACGTTATTTTCGTGTCTTAAAAGTAGACTGAGGTATGAAGGGTTAACGTTACATCTTAGGATAATTTTTAGTCATGTTCTGTATACATACTAACATAAGGGTATACTTAGTGTGGTTACTCCATGTTTACTAGCTATAACATTAACGTCACATCACTCTTTTTCACTTCTTACTCAGTCAGCCAGAGTGCAGATATCACCATTAGATTCACAAACCTGAAACATCATCCATTTCTTCACTGCTGGTGATGACATTGTTGTCAGCTGCTGATACTGCTGCTGCTGCAGCTTGTGGCGCCTGCTTCAATGACAATAACTTTCTAATATCCATAACTGTATAGGCTATTAGCTTAAAACTCGTCAGGCACTAGGAAGGATCACTTCTACTTCAGGGCAGGCTACGCAGTACGCAGGCTAATGTCCCGCAGCGGATGCCTCTCTGGTGGACTCCGGTACTGCACATTACTCCCGAGACGTTTTAAAAAAAAAAATAATAATAATTACCCGCCGAGGGCTTTGGGGCTTAACAGGTTGCTAAACTGACAATTGTTCTCGAACAACCTCTGAAAGTTATTATATCTTAATGGATCTCCACAGAAATGCAGATGTAGAGCATTTTGCACACTTTATCATTTCCTCAGACAAAAAGCAGAGTAGTATTGTTGGGACACTTCCTCAGATACATTATCTTGGTTTGCTCGTCACAGCTTATAACACACACTCACACACTCACACACACCTGTTCACATACTCACACACTCACACCTGCTCACACAGTGTGTTAAATGACCTGTGACAGGGAACAGCTGAGCTCTCTGAAGGACGGCTTCACTGTGTTTTATACCAGCCTGAGTGAAGCCAAGGAGGTGAAGCAAGCCAAAGAATCTGTTGCTCTTCTTCAGTTTTTAAATCATTTCAATATTTAGAGCCAAAGACCGTTGGAGCTGTAAAGCAGCTACTTTATGAGCTTATACGCCTGCTTAAAAGTCCCTCATTTCCTCACAAATATCTCTTGTGTTCTCTGTGTGAACACAATAAAAACATTTGTAATGAATTCGAGAGCTCCGTCACAGTTGGTAATTAAAGCCATGAAATGATTGTCTCCTTATTGTCTTTAACGGCACCGAGCTTCCAGCACAGCTTACATGAATTAATCCTCCATGAAGCGTCCCATCGGCGGCACTCTGGGTTTTTATATTCTCTACTCAGACTTCTTTTAGAAACAGTGAGACAGACTCTTCTGAACATCATCCTGTGCACTATGAGAGGCGTTAGCAGGGGTTAGCAGGGGTTAGGGTAGCATTGATTTGGGTTAGGGTCACATTGATTTAGGTTACATTGATTTGGGTCAGATTGATTTGGGTCACATTGATTTGGGTTTGATTGATTTGGGTTTGATTGATTTGGGTTTGATTGATTTGGGTTAGGGTTACATTGATTTGAGATTTGAGATGTATCGTGGGTCCAGATGAGGTGGTTGTCTTCTCTCTTTGTCCTGTGGAAGTACCTGGAAGTGTGTATCCACGTTGCAGCTGTTCGTGATTGTTTGAAAATTGATGCATCTTAGTTTTTTCTTGTGGAGACGACTGGAGAAAATAGCAAGAGTGTCTGTATAATTGGATCTAATTAAACGAGGACTTTGTTGGGATCGGGCTTGTCCTCTCAGACACCTACAAACTCTTGGTACCAGTGAACTGCTAGTCATTGGATGAAACGTGTGTTTTTTCTGGTAGTATTTGTGATTGGGGAAGCGTTGGGGTTAGGGTCGGATCCTTTCTCTTGGCTATCGAGCGTAGCACAGTGTCCGTCCTCATTGCTGTTGTTTTAACCTTGTCTGGTGAATTCAAGCTCTTATTCAGATTGTTCAAATCAAGACATGATTCATAATAATACAAACATATGTTTTAAAAGCACAAATAGTCAATAGGCGCATTCACACCGGAGTACTTTTACCCGTACTATATCGTCACAATATCGAGCAAACGTACCTACCTACTTGCTCACCTACTTACTGGCTTTTTAACTTACTAACTTTCTTAATTGTTTACTTGCTTGATTGTGTACTCGCTTACTTGTTCACTTACTTACGTGCTTACTTGTGTACTAACTAACTAACTCACAATATGGAGCAATACTATTGACCACTCCAAACACTTTTTAAAGCTGAGATTGTGAGAGAGCTCCTCAGGATAAGATAAGAAGTACTTTATTGATCCCAATGTGGGAAATGTTTGCATTGCAGCATAAAAACACAAGGCATCGCACATTAGAGAAATTAGAAGACTAGAAATAAACAATCCAAAATGTAAACGTCTCAAATTGAAATAAAATAGCATTAAAACGTAAGAAATATACATGTGTGGTGTGTATGGCCACCAGTAGAGAAGTGTGGATGCAGAGACGTCCTGCCTGCAGGCGTCCAGCTGCTGTCTGGATGTCAGTCTGGATGTTCCTCAGAATCTGAGCCGGTTCTGGCCAGGTTTCAGGTTCTGCTCACCAGATGCACCGTCCCTCAGGTGAAGGGCTGCAGCTGGCAGCTCCAGGTTCCAACAAAGCCCCCAAACTGGCCCCCGTCCCAGAAAAACCTGCTGCAGGATGCCTGAGGGTAGATAAACATGTCCGTCTGCAGAGAGGAGAGTCCTGCCTACAGACAAAGGAATCAAATCATGTATTTTCCTAAACCTCCTTTCCTAACCTCAGTGAAACATCCGGGGGTAAAGCAAAGCCTGAACTACACAAACAGGACCACTCACCTACGTACCAACATACCTACGTACTTAATTACTTTCTCACATACTTGCTTACGTACCTACTTATCTTCTTATATACTAACTTACCTACTCGCTTACTTACTTCCTTACATACTTCCTTACTTACTTACATACTTACCTACTTGCTTATCTACTTGCTTACTTACTTCCTTACATACTTCCTTACTTCCTTACATACTTCCTTACATACTTACCTACTTGCTTAGCTACTTGCTTACTTACTTCCTTACATACTTCCTTACTTCCTTACATACTTACCTACTTGCTTATTACTTGCTTGCTTACCTGGTTACTTGTGTACTTACTTGGTTGCTTTATTAAAGTACGCTCATACTTACCTACCACCTTTCTTACTCATTTAACTGCATATCTACTTACTAGACGATGGAAGTCAAATATATCCTGTCTTCTTTCAAAGTCTTCCCAATACTGGATTAAAATAAACTAAATGAGGTGTTGTCTGCTGGTTCATTTCATAGTGTTTTATGTTCTGCTGCAGACTGCATGTGCAAGTAATTCATTTCTGTGAGGATTCAAATATATTTAAAACATACATCTGATTCCCTTAAGAGCGACTGCATCTGAAGTGTTTCCTCTCCAGTTTCAATGCTCGTGTTTTAATCAGTTCCTTTGAATGTACTGAGAAACAGGAAGTCACATTATCATAAATCCATCCTAATGTGATCCCCTTCATCACGAGGGGGCCGGCTCACCTGCGTGAATAGAAGGTGATTGCTGAGAGTGTCTCCTCACACTGAGTTTAACCCTCAGCTAAAGATAGACCCCTGAGACCCTCTTCAGCTCAGAGGCTTCACTTTCCTCAAGTCTAGAGGAACTGGTTTATATTCAACACAGCACACTCTGAATATAGTCCTTCTTTTGAAATGAACTCATGCATTGCTTTGAAACCCAAAGCTTGGTGGAAGATTATCAGCGTGATTTCTGCACTTGATTTGAGTGAATTTGATGAATCAGTTTTGACCGTTGTTGAAGAGGCACTAGATACTAATATCAACCTGAACATGAGCAGAATATGAACACTTTACGGCCTTAGTATTTGTACTGTTACTTAAGTACTTAAGTATCTAAGTACTTCTTCCAACACTGAAGGGTACAGACGTCATTTTGAACAGGATGCGTCTGACTCTTCTATTGATAATGTATTCACATGAAAACAGTTTTTAATGGTACATTATGTCTGTTTCCACACATCCACAGGTCGTTTTCCCATTCAGACAAGCTTTCTAACTCAAACAAGACAAGAACATTTGACTTTAGGTATGGACTGATCTATATTCAACTACACAGACAACTTTCAATCAATAAAATCTCGTTATCCGTAATTTAGAGGTAATTTAGGTTGGTTTCCTCCTTTAATCCTGCACTCATTCTTACTTATAAACACCAGATACAGTAAGGAAAGGGTTCTACAAGGAGATACAAGAGAAATGCAACCCTGCGTCAAGCCTATTATATCAGATGTTAAGTAGAAGTAGTCCAACACAATGACATTTATGCTGTAAATTGCATCCTTAATGCCCCTCCGAATCATATCTTCATCTATATGCAGGTGTGTTGTCCTTGTAAGAGTATGAGTAAATCTCCCGGCGTGTCCCTGTGGTGTTCAGAGACGAGCTGTGAGGCAATTCAATTGGAAACTGATTGATAGTGAAACCTTATTTTCCAAGTATTGATCCGGAGGGCAACCCTGCAAAATGCAAAAACCCTTCAGCAAGACGGATCAGCTGCCGGCGTACAAAGAGATAATCAGCCAATCAATGTCACATTCCTCCAGCAGAGGCTAATTCCACTCATCGGCACTAAATAGTGAAAACTCCAGGGTTCATCAATCACCAATTGAAGGAGCACTCGTTAGTTAATAGCCTGCTCTTCACCCTCCGAACGGACACTGCATTTATCTGAGCCAGCAGGGGCAGGCACCATGTTTTACTTTGATTGCTCTTTTCTCTTCTGCTGTCATGATTTGAAATTGAAGCTTGCAGCGGAGATTGATCTCTCCAACCCCCCATGGAGTTATTTTGATTGGTCAATTTTGTGGACATGGTTGAATGTGAAAGTCAATATTTCCTGAATGACACAGAAGAGTAATATCTCATGACGCATCGTTTCACCCGATACACCAGTACCAGTTTCTGTATCTGCAGGGCTGGAGCGAACCTTTTTATGGTCTTTGAGGCGACAAAGGAATGAAATATCTTGTACAAATATATAAGAAGGTCCCCAGTTTGATCCAAGGCAATGTCAAGGTGTCCTTTACTTTATTGCCTTTACCAAAAGCAGATGAAAAATGGAAACATCCTCAGAATTAAACTGCAGCCGAGGCACCAGATTCTAGGTGGTTCTGTAGGAAAAACTGTGGAGATTTCCAAATGAAAGGGTTGGACCACTGATGGTCGCTTCAAGTTCTTTGTACAAAGAGACCTGGACCTCTTTTAGGGTCTTTGAGGTGACAAAGGAGGATGAGCAATCTTCCAGTAATCAGAAGGTTTCCCAGTTTTGATCCCAGTGTCCTAAACCTTGACGTCCCGACCAAAGAACAAACAGAGAATGAAAACAAACTCAAAATGAAACTGCTGCTGAAGCACAAGGTAGCAAATCCCTCACTCTCTCACGTTCACTTTCAATGCAAGAACTTCAGTTGTGCAATTCATGTTCTTATGTTTCCATGATCCAACAAACAAGGATCAATTGCGGCCAAAAAAACGATGCCAAAGACATTCATGAGTAATGCAGAAAAATGCGAAAGCGACACAACAAATATTGAGTACTTTGTGACGAGTGACCGACGATTGCTCTCAGTTGACTGTCCAAAGACATACGTAACTAACCAGATGTTTTCCTCTCTTCCGCAGGTTGCCCACGCCTCAAAGTCGGAGATCGTGAAGTCGGGAACCCCCAAATCCACACTAAAGCACATATGGACAGAAAGCAGTAAGGACATGTCCATCAGTAGGCTGCTGTCACAGACTCTCCACGGAAAAGAGAACAGCACAGCCTTGGATCTTCGCTATGACACCCCCGAGCCGTACTCCGAACAGGACCTCTGGGATTGGCTGAGGAACACCACGGACCTGCAGGATTCGCGGCCGCGGGCAAAACGGCGGCCGATGGTCAAGACGGGGAAATTCAAGAAGATGTTCGGCTGGGGCGACTTCCACTCCAACATCAAGACGGTCAAACTCAACCTTCTGATCACCGGAAAGATCGTGGACCACGGAAACGGCACCTTCAGCGTCTATTTCCGTCACAATTCCACGGGCCAGGGCAACGTTTCTGTCAGTTTAGTCCCGCCCACTAAAGTAGTTGAATTCGACGTAGCGGCACAGCAGTCTGTAATCGACGCCAAGGATTCAAAGTCCTTCAATTGCCGCATCGAATACGAGAAGGTGGAGAAAGGCGCCAAGAATACGCTCTGCAACTTCGACCCGTCCAAAACTTGCTACCAGGAGCAAACCCAGAGTCACGTGTCTTGGCTTTGCTCCAAACCCTTCAAAGTCATCTGTATCTTCATCTCCTTCTACAGCACCGACTACAAACTGGTGCAGAAAGTTTGTCCGGACTACAACTACCACAGCGACACGCCCTACTTCCCGTCCGGATGACGAGCAAAAAGTGGGAAAAGTGGGACCAGTGGAGCGCGGACTGGAGCTTCTACCCATCCCAGAGAGGAGCGTTTTAGCCGAACTGTCCCTAAAAATGTCCACAACAAGAGAGTCAAACCCCCGACTGATTACCCAACATGACGTCAAGAATCCTGCAGAGAACGGTTACTTTAAACAGTCTACAGCTGCTACAAAGGACTGAAATCTGCAAAAAAAACGACAGTTAGAATTGATTCTTGAGTTCAGTTTTGTCAGATGTGTAGATAGCGGGACAAATTGTCCTGTTTGTTCTGATTGTTATCATTATTAGTCGCCCCTGTGTTTGCTTTATGTTTAGTTCTCACTTATTTTGAAACTAGATGTTATCAACACCCTATTTTCACATATTTCACACACATTGCCTCTCTGGACATTTGGACTGTTTTGCCTCTGCTGTGCTATTAACGCTCTGCAGTTTATCCTGGAAATCATAACTAATTCCTCATTTAAAAAGAATAAAAAATGAAAATCCGGATTTTTAAGGAAACCCTGCAAGGCGACTGACGAGGAGATTTCAATGTGAGTTTAGCAAAGTGAGATCTTCTTCCTCCATTAGGAGAGAAAATGTCGCTTGGATATAAAAACTGTCAATCTGTCAAAAAAAAGTTTGTGGAGTTTATTCTCAGCTGATTGAATGTCGGATCACCTGATTGGTTGAGGATCAGCGGGTCGTGCGTGGGGGGTGGGGCTTGCTCATTGTCACTTAATATATCAAATGTAATGTATTCTATATCTTAGAGCCTAATTTGTAAGAATGGTTTGTATTGTACATAGTTTATCCCAATAAACTGCTTCTGTAAATGCCCCCATGAGCTGTGTGTCCCCCCCCCCTCGCTAATTCCTCTTGTTCACTCCATTTATGCTCGTTCTTGGTTCCTAACAAATGGTGTTGCTGCCCTAGATGTGAATTTCTTGAAACCATCACTCCTGTACAGAAACTGTAAAACTTACTAAATATATTAAAAAGTATTAATTGAATTTTTTCTTTATTGGGGGGGCGGTGGGGGTTGGATATGTACATATTAATTAAAGAACACAGTACATTTTAACAATTGAATGTTGGTTTGCGTTGGTTCTTTCTGTTGTTTTTGCTGCTTAACGTGTTGGGTTCAAACTAAATACCAACAAATCTGTTCCCAGGTCCCAATGAGCTGAGGAGTTACTGATCATGTGATGTGTGCGGTTACTATTGGATACGTGTTAGGAGTCTTTTGTCTAGAGCAGTCGATTGTTTGCAGAAAATGTGTGGCCACAGAAATCCATAACCTTTTGGCATTTGTGTAAAAAAAATTGAAAAAAGTCAGAATTCAGAAAAAAAGAATATATAGTCAGAAAAAGTTTAAGTTCAGAAAAAAAGTCAAGATCATGAAAAAAAGTCTAAATTATGAAAGAAGTGCAAATTCGGAAATGTTTGAAAATTAATCTAAAAAAATCGTAATTCTGAAAAAGTAAAAATTCTGAAAAATCTCAAAAATTCTGAAAAAAATTGATAGTCAAAGAAAATATTCTAAATTCTGATGAAGTCGAAATTGTGAAAGAAATTCAGAAAAAGTCGAAATTGTGAAAGAAATTCAGAAAAAGTCGAAATTCTGAAATAAATTCTGAAAAAGTCGAAATTCTGAGAAAAAGTCAAAATTCTGAAAGAAGTCGAAATTCAGAAAAAAAAAGTATATTTAAGTATTGAGTAGATTTAATTTGTAATTGGTGTCTTCATGGAGGTCCTAGGTGGGAATTAGGTGGTCTGACACCCTGGGAACAAACACAGTTCTCACACTCCATCATCAGACAGGAACACGAACGTAACATGAATTTAGAAAAATGTCAAATCTGAATATTTCGAGAGTTTTATCAAATCTGCGCGGGAGAATAACTGGGCGGGGGGGATTGTTATGGTTTGACAAATTCAATGGATGATAGCTAAAGAAAGATTGGGCGTGTCGTAAAATAAGACCATTTCCAGCTGCAAATATTCATGTTGTTCCATGCACACTCAGGGTCGTGCGTTCACAGGAAATTCAGCCTCTTATGTTCGAAATCTCTCTTCAACGGACAATTTTGGAATCAGGCAATGTCAAATAACCACGCTGCACAAAACACTCACCACATACTGAGATGTTGAAGAAGTTTGGAAAGGGATAAGAAGGAAATAAAGGGCACATTTGTTTATGTAGTCGTGCATTACAATTCAATGTAGTCCTAAGTCACAGGTAGGGCTGGATATCTAAAGCAAAGACACAGTATTTAAAACATCTCTGCACCGCTTTCTGATTCTTTATAACGGTGTTTCAACGGTGCACAAGCTGGTAAATCATATTCACAGGTTTCATTTCATCGCTGTATAAAGTGTTTTCTTTAGCATTCTGCATGCATCATCCCAAACAAATCATGTTCCATATTTCTCCTGAGTGCAGCGAACAAACAGAGAGTGTGTAAACAGTTTGTGGAAGCATCACAGAAAAAAGAACCAGAACAGCAGAACACATAAGCTCTGCGTCCGACTATAATTACTTCTTGGAGCGTGTTCTGGTTTCCGCACCATGTGAGCAGATTTGTGCCAGAACGTCGTTGGAGTTGAGGTCGTGTTCGATGTGGAGATTTGGAGATGATAGTGTCTGTTAGAGGTCTCCTATCATGCAAAATGCACTTTTTGATGTCTTCTCTACATCGCCATGTGTCCCCGTGTGTCCCCGGTGTCCCCGGTGTGTCCCCAGTGTGTCCCCGGTGTCTCCCCGTGTGTCCCCGGTGTCCCCGGTGTCTCCCCGGTGTGGCCCCGGTGTGTCAGGAGACTCTCAAAGTGTCAGAAATAAACCCCTCTCTCTTCTCCTCCGTACCCACATGTCTAAAAACGGGGAACAACGGAGCTGATCCAGATTTGCTGCGTCATGACGACATTACTAAAATGTGGGCGGGCTTTACACCCACGGGCCAATCAGAAACGTTGCTGTCAGAAACAATGAGACGTGTTCTGGAAGTAATATGGTCTGTGTTTACATTAGCATGCTAACACTCAGAGCTAACCTGTACTGGAGAGAGTCAGACCCGGCGTCATGGGCGGGCCCCATGGAGCCGGGCCCGCCCATCCAGGATTTGGGTCCGCTGTTTTAATCAGGGCTGAATACCACATTTTTATTGTTTTATTATTATGTTTATTGTTGTTATTTGTAGGGCTTTGTCCTAATATTTATTTTTGTATTAGTTTAATATCATTTTTTTTATTTTGCTATGAAATTCTGAATGAAATGCAGCGCGCAAGACTGGTTTTTCGCTGGGTTGAGTCGTGTGGGTTTTTGAGTGAGATGCGGCACAGCAGCCTGTCAGTTAGTTTACTCTTGCTAGTGGTTCACGAAAGGAATCTGGCAACTCAGCGCCAGATGCAGCACATTAGAAGAAACCAGTTAGGCCTGTTACCAACGAGCAAGCAAGTCAGCCAGGGACAAGGGAGGCTGGCAATCAATTATATTTTGAAGAGAAATGTACTCTCAAGCCGGCTCTCTCACAAACTCCTGCTCTGTGTGCAAGCTCTCTCTCTCTCTCTCTCTCTCTCTCTCTCTCTCTCTCTCTCTCTCTCTCTCTCTCTCTCTCTCGCTCCACCTCTCCACCCTGTGTGCGCTCCTCAAGTTTGCCTGCGTGCTTGCCCAAGTTGGCACAGCATTACAAATGTGCCACAAAACCATGTGATAATAAGACCTTCAACAGCCTTATAGCATCCTAAAACCCTCCCCCCCCCCCCCCCGTTGACAAATCGCGAGCGTCTAACAGCCGCCCCCGGTTGACAATTCCGATTTCGCGGGAGATGTAAGTGTCGTGGTGGGCCCGCCCTGGTAAATCAAATGCCCACCCAGAGATGTATGTCTGCCGCCGGGTCTGGAGAGAGTGGCCGTTTCTCAATATCGAGGATACTGGCTTCCAAGCCAATATTTCAAGGATGCTACGTCATCGAGTGCAGCCGAAGGACTGTTCCAATCTCCAGCATACTTGGAATTCCACCGAGGCCGCGTCCTTGGTTTAGGGGAAATTTCGAGGCTGCACATGGGTAGACTTCACGTCCTTAAAATCCCCACAATGCTTTGTGCACGGACCAATTTCAAAAACCCTTGCGGAGAATGGCTGAACCGACGCAGCACACATTGAAATGTAAGTATAGTGGCAGAACATGTGTTGGTAAATATGTTACTTTGTTACATTTGTTTGTTTTCACCAAAAATGTGTTCCGTGAAAGTAAAGCAAGTTCAGAATTAGATAGACATCGTGAGGTATTTATTTTCGGTACAGTTTATGTTGAAACCGTTAGAGAGAGTGGCACACTTGTTAGCCTGTTCCAGCGCCATATTAGGCGCGTTCACACCGCAGTACTTTTCCCACTTTAGTTCCGATATAGTTCCGAAATGTTGCGTTCACACCAAAAAGAGCCGGAACTAAAATTAGTCCATCAGAACCTTTTCACCCCCTTTTCCGTCCCTGCTAGAGAGCAGGGGCTTTCGTGGGAGAAAAAGGTTCCTATGTCTGATTGGCTGGGCGGATTGCAAACCACGCCCCGTAAAACTCCCAAAACGTTTTGTGAAGCCGCCATTTTATTATCCTCGCATTAGCATTATTAGCATTAGCATTAGCCCAGCGCAGAAACGCAGAGAGACTAACTTCTGGCAACACAAAAGAAAACATGGGAGCGGTGGAGATGAGGAGGTGTCGGCGTTCTGGCGATTTACTCGGAAGGCTTCAGTAGAAGCTGCTGGGAGTCCCAGCAGCTTCTACTGAAGCCTTCCCCAACTCCGGGGGCTTCCGGCCGGGGACTCCGGGTGGCAGTATACGCCGTGAAGTGGTTTGCGGCCTGCCAGTAAACCCAAAGCAGAAGAAGAAGAAGTGACGTCAGAGGCTTCATTTGCCTAATCCACCCTCAGGAACTTATTCCGGTGTGAACGCTAGTGATGGCAAAATGAAGCTTTGAATGAAACATCGAACCACTTGGACAATTGTGTCGGAAATAGGTTCATTTCTCGAAGCTTCAGTATTCGATGCTCACACACACTAAGACTGAATATCATGTTCTATTTGCAATTAAAGATTGATAATTGTGTGTATCAGCGACGTGCGGTCAGGGGAGGCAGGTGAGGCAGAGCCTCACTTGTCATTCTCCAATGGAACGGAACAAAATAATAATAATACAAATAATAATAATAATAATAAAATGTGTCCACTGATCTGTGTTGTAAATGTGATTTCTGTTTGATTCCAATCGCTTTTTATAGTAAAAATCGGCTAATTTGCCGAGCTCCGCTACAACTACGGTGGGCGATGAGATTGAGAAGTGAGGCAGGGACGAGCTCTGCCTCACAGAAGCCCACAGTAACTTGCTGGAGCACGGGCACTAATTTAGCGCGGGCACTTATTTTGTGAGCGCGCTCAAGCCAGTTACTGTGTGGTGAGGTGAGGCACAGATGAGCTCTGCCTCACCTCAGAATGCGTCACCCCACAGAAACTGTCTGGAAAGCGGGCCCTAAGCGCATGCCTGCACCATCTCACTGTATGTCACCAATGTAATGTTTGTAGATCCCTTTATTACATTTATCCTCGCCATCCATAGTCTCTAAATAACTTATTTCACGTATATATGATATTTAGGCTCGCTGGTCTCATCATACAACGGCAATGAAAAAAGCACCAGGGGAGGCAGCCATAACCTCTGCCGCACTGAAGGGGGCGCAAGTGAGCCCACGGGTTCTTGTTGCTACGGTTATTCTACGCAGAGACGAAAACAACAAACTAGACTTTTGAAACTAGAGGAAGATAAGGAGGACTTTTACAAAAAAGTAATAAAGATTGTTGTCCAGAAGGATAGCATGGACTTCATCTTCAAGTCAAGGTAAGACCACATTTGTAATGAAAATTGGATCTTACTAAGAGAGAACAATCCAATATTTAGATTTTGGGTAGGCTATCCTTTTGTTGAACGGTCTGTTTAAAATGAATCGAAGCATCAGACTAAAAAAGCTTTTGAAAATAACAGAATATTTCGATTAAAGGTGGGGTAGGTAAGTTTGAGAAACCGGCACGATATACACTTTTTGTTATATTCCATGGAATGCTCTTAACATCCCGATAGCAATGAATATCTGAAGTGCTTTGACAAAAAATACATAAAAACATTTCATCTGTGGAAGCCGTAGTACTGTAAAAAGCACGACCACTCATTTTAGCCGGCCCGGCTAAAATATCCTGCCTGTCAGCCTTCCATCTGTGCACAAACTTATCTCGTGCCCTCATTGGTCATGTGCGCGTTCGTGTGTGTTGGAGGAGGGGCTGTGTATTTTCAAATTCTAGCGCACTCAAAATTACCTACCCCGCCACCTTTAAGGTCAAAATATATAATATTTGTAAATCTGACTCTGAAAGAGTCAGTGCCTCACCAGCCATGAACCTCACCGCACGTCACTGGTGTGTATTGGGTTATTGAGAAGAGACTAGAGAGTGCTGGACATTTCTTTGGGAGGGGAGGGCCTTTTAACAGTTATTAAAGTATTAAAGTTGAAAAGCAATGATTAAAATACATCCATTCCGGGCTTTGAACCAGCTGCGCAGAGGACATCGCCGCATTCGGGGCACCGGCTCGACCCACTGGGCTATCTATTCCTTAAACTATTGAACTGTTTTTATATTACTGATAATTGTCTTTTTGTTCACAACTTCTCCACATTTCCAAGTGTTTCCCAGAACGACCTATCTTTCTTCATGGCTTGCTCTATAATGAATGATACAATTCAAATGCAATACTAACAACAACTCAACAGCAACAACGCAAACTACGACAACAACCCACACATTGCGCATTGTTTAGAGCGGTCATAAAGTGTTGAAGCGCTCAAATTTGAAACTGTCAGAATCGAGACGAGGCAGTGCATTGAATCACGTGAATGGACCGCGAACCAGTCAAGTGATTCATTCAGGAAATGAAGCAGTTGCTGCTTCGGACGTCATATGTCACGTGATTTGAAGCAAGCTTCGAAGCACTGCTTCTATGGAATAGGAAGTCCAGGGTTGAAGCTCCGTTCGAAGCTTCAGTGTCAAACTGCCATCACTAGTGAACGCGATCTGTACTTAGTTCATGAGAACTAAAGAGTTCTCATGAACCTTTGTGGGAAAAGTACTGCGGTGTGAATGCGCCTATAGAGAGAAGAGTTACGACAGCGGAGGACCAAAAAGCTTGATCGTCACGTGGTTCAGGGAGACTCAATAGTTCCCCGGAAGTTCGTGGTGGGACATTTGAATGCATGATTACCGGAGATAGAACCACGATTTTTGGTAATAAGTAGTGAATAAAGGTTTTGATTTGCAATATTTATACAACATATCGATGTGTATGTAGTTACATCAATATTTGAAAAAGTTACATTTGCTAATATTTGAGGATTAAGATAAAATAAGAAGTACTTTATTGATACCAATTTGGGAAATGTTTGCTTTGCAGCAGCAAAAGACAAGGCATTGCACATAAGACCGTTAAAAGACTAGAATTAAACAATCGAAAACGTAAAGATCTCAAATAGAAATAAAATAGCAGAAAATATACATAGTGTGAACAGCTATCTTACCTGTTAACAGATACATGTTAGGCTAACGTTGCCTTGGTTACAGAGCCTGTTGCTGTTGTTTATTGCTTTGAATTGTTTAAAACAAATATTATCTTCTTAAACTTGAATGGTAGTCAGGAGCATCACTTCCTAATGTTTGATCTATTTAGAGGGAGGGGAGGAAGGTTTCAAAATTCTGATTAGATTCATTTCTACCATTTCTTTAATTCATGGTGGTTTCAGTAATCCCATGGTAATTGAGGACATTAGTAATCTAAATAAGTAATGTCTTCTTTATGACTTTCAGAAAGGACATGAGACCAACAGGTGCCATCAATGATGGTCAACTGACAGCACAATGAGTCAAAGGACTAGCAGCAGCAGCAGCAGCAGCATGATGATGATGTTAAATGTGTTGTTTTAGGAACATCCATTGTAAATAAATGGAATTCAATAAACATTGAATAGCATATCATGCCGTTTGTCTGTGCCTTTTCCTCCGTGTTGTCCTGGCATATTGTCTCCCCCATGGTTTGCTGTGCTGCCGGGGGATGCTCCAATCGCTCAGAGAAAGGAGTACACATGTAAGGCTTCCCCACTGACACAGAGAGGAGCAAAGAATGGCTGGCTCAAGTCAGCAGGAGCAATTTAACTATCACAAAAGACAACAACAGCAACAACATATGTGAGGTAATCATATTTTTCACAAAACGAAGACCACACCATTGGGAAGCTTAACGTCTGTTTAATCAAAAATAAGGAACAGGGAGAGGCTTGCAAAGCTCTGGGAGTTGAGACTCAGGTGCAGGGTGAGGGTCTCAGTGCAGGTCTTCAGGCTCCATTGAATCCCCCTGGGGTTCTTGTGCTGAGAGAGGGACACAGGAGAAAGGGTTAGATACATCTAGCAACCTATAGGATGGGAAATTGCTGACCTATTTTAAACGTACCTTGTGTTTTCACTCTCACTTCAGTCCCTCTCCCTTTGCCATCAATCCAAAATCAGCTGAGCTGCAACATAATACAGACAGGTAATAATCAACAGAATCACAAGGACATAATATGGCTCTGCTAAAAACACTCACTCATAAGTTATGTTTTTGTTTACTGTTTGGAAGTCTCAAATATCCACTCTAAATCCATATCAATAGCGATGTATCACAAAAATAGCTCTCTTCCTTATTATTGTGTAACGTTAACTATATTATACTAGCTTGAACTCCAAGATGGATATCCTCATTTCACCACCTCCACCCGGTACCATCACACGCCCCAATGTTATATTTAACTAATATGTAACTCCCTCCACCCCGGATAAAAGCACGTTAAGAAGCCCCTTTTCTCTAATTCCACAACGTTGGAGGAAATAACATTAAGAGAACGGATTAATAGGCTGTTCGTGGTTAACGTGTGTTGCTAACTTTATCCGGTATCCTAGCCTAATCTGTTATCTGTAAACGTTAAATATACAGATTGAAGGGATAATCCACTGACATCCTTTAATACACGTGTAGTTAATTTGATTCAGATGTTCTGATAATATCCGCAATATAAATCTTTAAACGTCTTCTTACCTTCAAAAGTCCATCACGAACGGTCTATTATGCTGCAACCATAGACTGCTAGCCGCAGATCCGCTAACTACCGGGGAACTATTGAGAGGCTCCACGATCTGCCATTGCTGTAAAAAACTGGTCCATTGGAGTGAACGGAGATGTCGTAACCCTTCTATTATATGGCTCTGGCCTGTTCCATTCTTCTTCGTTTTCCGAAGCCGTGGCTTGGAAGCATACTTGCTTCGTTTCTGAAGGAAGTGACTTGGAAGTACGCGACTACCAAGCCAGCATCCTCGCGATTGAGAAACGGGCCGTATGTGTGAAGAAGCAGGAAATCAAAAGGAAGTCACCTTGTGGTAAACCTGAGAGAGAGAAAGAGTTTGAGCGCCATCCTGTTTCAGAGAGCATCCTTGATGTGGTTTGGAACATGATATGGAGTTTCATCACGGCAGCGTTTAGCTGAGTTTTGGATGGGAGAATTCTGAGCAGGCATAAGCTCCGCCCCCTCTTTTATTATTTCCTGTTTTTTAAAGCTACAGACCCAGAATCATCTCTTTAGTAACAGCTGAAAGAGAGGGCTTTGAGGCGAGAATGGTCTGTTTGGTATTTTGAGCAAAACACTTCATAGACATGTTTTTTAGAAATGTCTATATATCTGAGACCTGTGATATATGCCTAAAAGTAGCATGATAGGAGACCTTTACACAGATTAGCGGCTCTGGAGGAGAGACGCTGCCTTCAGCTCACAACTTATCAGTAATTGAAGTGGATGCCAGGTCTGTGTGTTGGGGGTCCGCAGGGGGCTTTTATAGCCGTCCTCATTAAGGAGCTGCCTCCAGAAAGTTTGCCCTCAAAGCTCACTTTTAACAAGCCAGCGGGGACGTCCTGCTGTACGGATAAATAGCAGCAAACACACAACACAACAATGCACGCTGATGCAAAATGTGACGAACATGAAGACAGCTTTCAACCTTACTGAGAAGATTCAAGATTCAAAGATTCAAAGGTTGTATTGTCATAAGCTCAGCAGCTACAGAGCAGAAATGGCAATTAAATTCTTCTGACCTGAGCTCCTCCAACGATGCAACCTGTATAATAAAATACACAATTAAAAGTAGTGCAAAAAGTCTAGAGAAGGGTTTTGATTTGGTTTCTATGCAGACAAATAGGAATTACATTCACAATGATTATTGTCTTCATTATGAACAACTAAATAAAAACCAGCTGAATGGAAGCATCATATTGATTTGAACTGCTGAACATACATTGAATGAAAGAGGAGACAAGATTCAATTCAGCGTGAATGGCTTTGTAGACTGCAGGGCAGCTTGTGGATTCACTCCATGTGGAACTAAAGTCTGATTCAACACTTGATTAGATTTCACATCATTCATCCAGATCTGTGAAGTAACTACATCACAGGTGTCCAAACCCTTTTCACCGAGGGCCACAGACAGATAAATATACGAAGGGCTGGGCGGCTCTCTCGAGGTGTACTGCCTCATAAGTTCAGTTTTAAGTCAGCAAAATCAATCAAGTGTAGTAAATGATGCTGTGAGTGTTTAGCTCATCCCTTAAAGCAGATCCTCAGATTGATTAGGATAAGGAGAAATAGGAAGGGTCTATTTCAAGCTTGTTATGGAAATAAGTCATTGGGCTTACTAAGATATATTAGAAAATGTTTTCAATTTGAATTGACTGAATGTATTTGAAAAGTGGTATTATCAACACATGAATACTACTGTGTAATATCTGTTGACATTTATAGTTAAGAAGTACAATATAAGACAAGCACAAGTTTCATTTGTGGGCCGTATTCCATTATACGTTTTGAATTTGCTGAGGGCCGATTCAAATTGGTCCGCGGGCCGCATTTGGCCCCCGGACCGTAGTTTGGACACCCCTGATCTAAAGCTATTAAATACATGTAGTGGAGTAAAAGTACACCATATTCCTCTGGAGAGCAGAAGTAGAATATATGTATATATAATATCCTGCTTTATATTTTGTTACTGTACATTTTTTATTCAACATATTTTCTACTTTTTTAATGCTATTTTATTTCTGTTGAGATGTTTACATTTTGGATTGTTTATTTCTAGCCTTTTAATCACTCTATTGTACAATGCCATGTCTTTTTATGCTGCTGCTATGCAAACATTTCCCACATTGGCATCAATAAAGTACTTATATTAGAAGTACCTCAAATTGTACTTACAGTAAGTGCAGTACTGGAGCAAAAGCACATAGGTACTTCCCACCTCTGGACACAGATTATATATGTATTGCCTTCCAGGTCGGCCTACATATATCCTCTGTATTCAGCGTTATATAAAAGCCAGATTGTCCAGAGTATCTGCAGATCAGATCCTCCTCTTCCTCCCCAGAGAGGAAGAGGAAGAGGAGATATTCATCAGAACAATGGGTTTGGGACGCTGCCCACATTAAGCCACGCTGACCCCCGCTCTCCCCAAACAGAATTTCTGCTATAATCAGAAGCGGGATGGAAGGACCTCGGATGCCTCTGGGATATTTTTCCATTAACCATTTTGACACATGACTGACTGTGGGGGATTATTGGTTTTTGAAGAACTATTACCAGCTGTACATTTGCATTTTAATACAGTTCTCCTCAACTTACTAATGCAATTTGCTTCTCAGCTTTGTTGCCTTCTTCAGCTTTTCACACTAACCGCTAAAAGCCCTGCAGCTTTAATCATTTTAATTGCCTTAAAATAATTGTCTTATTAATCACTTCTGAATCTTCACAATTTCACAACTTTTCTCCAAAGTGTTGCCGGTCACTTCCTGCCCGGGCTCGCCTGATCCCTGTTGAATTGTTTATGGGAGAGAAGGGTTTATTTTGGGTTAGAGACAATATTAAATGTATTAAAATGTTTGTTCTTCAGGCTGGTTTAGTTTCAGATAAAGTGCAGGAAGAGAAACAGCCAAAAGGTAACGTCCAGGAGATTCATTCACATTCACTAAACTAAACCTGATATCATTACACAAATATTAATGCAATAAGAACTCACATTTCTCATTTATGTTTCCATCCCTTCCTGGTGTTTGTGGGTGAAAAGGTTTTTGGAAACTGTTTGATAGAGGTCCCTGAAGGCCTCAGCTCTGCAGAAGGCCTCTGTTTCTGCATCGGTTTTATTTATAATGTTATATATTTGTTCCCAGCAGGAGCTCGTCTACCTTTTCTTTTAACAGAACACTTTAGTTTCTGACTGACAGTTACATGACGCAGGAAAATGTGCTCGACATTTCCAAAGGGCAGAAGTAAAACTGAAGTTGAGCTGCTGCTGCTTCCTGGCATTTTGTTAAAGTGTGAGACAGGAACATTCAGTCATGACAAATCATTTAATGAAGAAGCTCCGGAAACGGAAATGTTTTTAAATGTCGGTGCAATAAACTGTTGGGTTATCTGAGACTGTTTCATCCTGGAGAAGACGTTTTGTTCAGGTGTATATCAGTATGTAGTGTCTCTACTTTAAAGAGTCCTCTCCTGCTGATGTTCAGGTGTATATCAGTATGTAGTGTCTCTACTTTAAAGAGTCCTCTCCTGCTGATGTTCAGGTGTATATCAGTATGTAGTGTCTCTACTTTAAAGAGTCCTCTCCTGCTGATGTTCAGGTGTATATCAGTATGTAGTGTCTCTACTTTAAAGAGTCCTCTCCTGATGATGTTCAGATGTATATCAGTATGTAGTGTCTCTACTTTAAAGAGTCCTCTCCTTCTGATGTTCAGGTGTATATCAGTATGTAGTGTCTCTACTTTAAAGAGTCCTCTCCTGCTGATGTTCTGGTGTATATCAGTATGTAGTGTCTCTACTTTAAAGAGTCCTCTCCTGCTGATGTTCAGGTGTATATCAGTATGTAGAGTCTCTACTTTAAAGAGTCCTCTCCTGCTGATGTTCAGGTGTATATCAGTATGTAGTGTCTCTACTTTAAAGAGTCCTCTACTGCTGATGTTCAGGTGTATATCAGTATGTAGTGTCTCTACTTTAAAGAGTCCTCTCCTGCTGATGTTCAGGTGTATATCAGTATGTAGTGTCTCTACTTTAAAGAGTCCTCTCCTGCTGATGTTCAGGTGTATATCAGTATGTAGTGTCTCTACTTTAAAGAGTCCTCTCCTGCTGATGTTCAGCTGTATATCAGTATGTAGTGGCTCTACTTTAAAGAGTCCTCTCCTGCTGATGTCCAGGTGTATATCAGTATGTAGTGTCTCTACTTTAAAGAGTCCTCTCCTGCTGATGTCCAGGTGTATATCAGTATGTAGTGTCTCTACTTTAAAGAGTCCTCTCCTGCTGAACGCTTCGTCTCCATGTTTAGTTTGGACTGTAGGGTTTCAGACGGTGTAGGTTTGATTGAAGTCTTAATGGATCACACTTCAGGAGTAAAGTTTATTAGGAGACGTATTTCAGAGCAGTTATGTCAGGAAGTGAAATAAAGAGGAAGGTCAGAGAGATAAAGCCTTCGGGGGAGGGGCGTTCCTCTGCAGGTAATGAATTCCTTCAGATTAAAATGCTCATGTTTCCTCAGACGGTTTCTGGGCCCTGAGGCGCTGCTCTTTTCAGACACAATCAGTATTAATTAAATTGTTTTCCGTGGAGTTATTGAACTTTTAATAAGGATAACAAACAGCCATTGAGAGGCACTTAGAGCGTCCCGGGGGAAATGATCTCGATTAAATATGAGGGTAACCTTTATCTCCGAGTCGCTGATCGGGACACGGAGCAGGTTATAAGTTTGATCAAGTTTGAGAAGATGTGTTAACCCCCGTTATACAGTCACCACATGGTATGTTAAATGATGATAATGTCAAAGTAGAATAGGTACTTAATCCCTCAGTCCTATCAGCCATCAGGGCTTCACTGTACAAATTAATATTCAAGCAACCCACAGAGACATTTATTATGTTTAATGACCCCAAGTCCAGACTCCAAACTGTGAGGAATAAAGACAGCCGTGAATCTCAGATTTACTACCGGATAAATCTTTGCTTCTGACAGTTTTCCATCAGAACAAAGAGCCGTAAAATGATTGACCCTAAAGCATTCTTGTAGATAAATAACTAAGTGATTTTGAGTTTAAAAGGTGTCACTTTTCGGCCTCCCAGACATCATGTTCCCTTACAACAACACTGCAGGGTCAATGACACCATGTTCCCTATAACAACACTGCAGGGTCAATGACACCATGTTCCCTATAACAACACTGCAGGGTCAATGACACCATGTTCCCTATAACAACACTGCAGGGTCAATGACACCATGTTCCCTATAACAACACTGCAGGGTCAATGACACCATGTTCCCTATAACAACACTGCAGGGTCAATGACTCCATGTTCCCTATAACAACACTGCAGGGTCAATGACACCATGTTCCCTATAACAACACTGCAGGGTCAATGACACCATGTTCCCTATAACAACACTGCAGGGTCAATGACACCATGTTCCCTATAACAACACTGCAGGGTCAATGACACCATGTTCCCTATAACAACACTGCAGGGTCAATTACACCATGTTCCCTTACAACACTGCAGGGTCAATTACACCATGTTCCCTATAACAACACTGCAGGGTCAATGACTCCATGTTCCCTATAAGAACACTGCAGGGTCAATGACACCATGTTCCCTTACAACACTGCAGGGTCAATGACACCATGTTCCCTATAACAACACTGCAGGGTCAATGACTCCATGTTCCCTTACAACAACACTGCAGGGTCCATTACACCATGTTCCCTATAACAACACTGCAGGGTCAATGACACCATGTTCCCTTACAACAACACTGCAGGGTCAATGACATCATGTTCCCTATAACAACACTGCAGGGTCAATTACACCATGTTCCCTATAACAACACTGCAGGATCAATTACACCATGTTCCCTATAACAACACTGCAGGGTCAATTACACCATGTTCCCTATAACAACACTGCAGGGTCAATTACACCATGTTCCCTATAACAACACTGCAGGGTCAGTTACACCATGATGGAATAACAGCCTGCATTACGTTTGTTTTTGATTTATCAGAAGTATGTTTCAGTCCGTGGAGGTCCACAAACGAAGGGGCCCTATTAAACTCTATTCCCTCTCCTCATGTCTTCTATAGGTGTTAGTGCATGTAAATGGTCTGAAAAGGCTAACATTCCTCCTGTGTTTTCCAGAAGAGTTTTTTTAACATTAACCTGTTAAGCCCCAAGCCTGTTTTTCAGGCCTCAGGCTCGAAAATGACATTCCCAGAACAAATGAATATCTTCCCTTCTAAAAGGGGAACATTAATAATCTTTTTTCTCAAAGCAAGGTTACACCTGTGAGTTGGATGTGGAAAAGTCAGAATCAATATAGAATGTTTTTTATTTTAAAGTAAATTCAGATTGAACATAGTAAACATTTTTAAATTATAGTGTCCGTCCAAAAAAAAAACATGACTTAAAACCACCCTTGGATGATGGGATAGGAGACTAAAAGCTTTAGGAATCCAGACTATAACATATAATAAGTACCCTGTATCAAGATTGATGCAAAACAAGTGAAGTTTGACCTTTTTATAGAGGTTTAGCAAAAAACCCACCTCTGGGGTCATTTGGGTGGATTTTCCATATCACTGGCCCCCTCGGTCGATTTTGGTGATTGACATCTCTTTGAACCGTTAGAGCCAATGGAATCGAGGGGGAAGTTCCTAAATCCATCTAAACATTACCCATTGGTGAATGAGAGATGCGCAGAATGCCCCAAACCCGTGGTGGGTATGACACATTAATAGGTTGTTGAATGTAAAGAAGCCCTGAGACACAGTTTCATGAAAGAAAAGCTTAACAGGTTAAAGCATGGACACACAGCAACACAGACTATAACACCCCTTGTTGTGCAATAAGTGCAATATATATATATATATATATAAATTAATGCTGTCAAAATTATCACGTTAACGGCGGTAATACATCTTTTGAATTCATTGCGTTAAAACATTTAACGCATGTGCAGAATGGCCCGCCCCATACGTGCCACCAGTGGCAGCGCCAGGGTATGGCTGGGGTAGGCTACACCCATACCAAGAAATGGCTTAGCCCCACCATGAACAATGATGTTAAAGTAAGCTAAATAAAGTCCGCCAACTCGCGCGGAGTAAATTGCACAGACAGCAGTTAGTAAGATTGATTTCAGTAGCCACTTGTCTGGAAATACCGAAGACCAGAAACGGTTTTGAAAACTTTTGTCACGTAGTGATCGTCTTCTCAATAGAACATCTTTGATAATGTCTTCTGGCCAATCAGAATCAAGATAACGGCGTGGTGTTGTTGCAGGAAGTCCCGACGGAGGATACTTTTGCTCATGCTTTTGCTGTAGTACAGGTAACACATAACTGGTACGCAGGTTATGTGTATAATCTGAAATGCGTACCGTCACTTGTGTCACAAAGCGCATTTGCGTACCGACATACTTGTGAAGCTTTTCCAGAAGGCGGTTAGATCACCGGACGACAGAGTCGGCCTCCGTGTGCACAGACAGGGCTGCTGTTAACGTCGGTCTGAACAACGGAATTGTGCCAAAACTACGCCAACCGGCTGCGGAGGGAGACTCCCCCCCCCCTCCTTCACTGGAGAACTGCGCTAAAACAGCTGATCACAACGTTCACACTCTGTGGTCACGATAGAAATCAACACGTAATGAATTAAGACCCCACGGTTTGATGATTGATAGGTGTGTGGGCTGTCTTTCATTTTGACACACAGAACAATGTTATACATACTGTATGTTAAATGGATATATCCGCCTTCTTTCATTTATCTTTCCATTCCCACAATATACATAAAGAAATGGCATATTTTGGACATAGTTCGAATGGTGATTAATCTGATTAATTAATTTTTAAACTGTGATTAATCTGATTAAAAATTGTAATCGTTTGACAGCCCTAATATATATATATATGCTGTTAATAACGGTTGAATAAGAATTGCATTTGATGATACTTAATAATTATATTTAAATAATACCTACATATTTATTAAATAAAAGGTAAAAATAGAAGTAAAAACAACCTGAAAAGCCAAATAGTTGTAGCTGGAGATTTAATAAGAAGTAAATATAATCTACTATGCAATAGTAAGTCAAATGTACAGAAACTGACATTTGATTGCCTTTAGTAACAAACACTTCTTAACTGTAAGTAGAAGCTACTTGAATATACGTTGTTAAATTTACTTCGGTTTTCTGAGTGCAATTTGTTACCTAGATTTTCCTAGTAAATCTTATTCCCCGTTTTTTTCAGTTTGTGCAATATGCTGTTCATAACTGTGCAATATATACCTGGCTGCTAAATCCTCAGAACTGATACAGGATGCGTTTTTTGTAAATTGTGTAACTTTCTTTTTAATTTGTAATATTAAGCCATCTCTTTTCTTGTAACAAATGCAAATGCCCGCTCTGTGGGACGAATGAAGAGACTCTGATTCTGAGCCAAGTCACAATAGAGACACTTGATACTAAAATCAACCTGAACATCAGCAGGACTATATGGTCCCTTTAAGACAGGGGGGTCAAACTCAATTTCATCGTGAGCCACGTCAGCATTATGGCTGCACTCATTTAGAACCACCTCAGTGGAAAAGTGCTGAACAGGGAACGCATATAAAACAACACCAGGAGTAACATAATAAAAAGAAACATATTAAACACATTAAAAGCCAGTGCAAAACTTTAAGACTATAAATACATTTATAAATATATCATGTATATAAAATAATGTATTATATTACATTACTGCCTCTGCATTGGATTATTATGGGATAGGGTAATAACTTCATAATTAACTACGTCTGAAAGCAGAAGTCCAGGCCGAATAATTGCAAGTCTCTACATGTCACACAATGAGATGCATTGTGGGACATGTAGTTTATGGGCAACATGCTTCTGTAAAGCGGCATGTAACCGTATAATAAACGTATTGTATTCTTTCAGAGCTCTTGTGGGCCACATCAAAGGAAGCCTTGAGTTTGATACCCCCGCTTCACCCCAAAGTGCTCCTGTGGGGATTGTCCACAGTATTCAGGCTGTTAGTCGCTTAGGATAAAAGTCTAACAAGTAACATGTCATGTAAAAAAAAGAGCTTGAAGAAAAAAGGGAGAGGAAGCTTTGACATCCGAGTGGAGGCCAACCACAACATCTGTGCTGTCAAATGGCATGACAGCAGAGCGGGCACACTTGTGTCATCCTTTGCTGGACCAGACCCATGAAGTCCCGACACTGGTACGTGAATATCTTCTGGCATCCTCCTCGCTGTGATCAACGCCTGGCTCCTCTACAAGCGGGACTGCAGAGCTCTACAGATGGAGCAGGAGATCCGGACCAGGAGACAGCTTCAGGCACATCTAGCATCCTCTCTCATCCTGGTAAGAATGCATTTCTGCTATTTGCCGTTTGTAATATTTGTTTATATTTCACTGTAATATTGTTGACTTGCATCCTAATGTATTGTTGACATGTATCTTGATTGATTCTATTCTAATCAGGAGAACACAACTCCTCTGAAAACACCCAAGAGAGGACGGCCATCTTCAGGCGACCGGAGCCCAGCAGCGACGGTGACATCAAGGAGCCCGTTGAATGCTCAGAAGAGACCCTCCTCAGGTGATGGCAGTCCACCGAGCGGGGCCCCTTCCAAGAGATTATTATTTAGTTGTTTTGTTTCCCATTGTAAAGCGTCCTTGGGTCTCTTGAAAGGCGCTATAAAAATTATTATTATTATCACAGGCTCCACTGGACGTACGGGAGGACCTAGTGGCACATGTTCCAGTGAAGAGAGGACGCTGCAGACACTGCAGTAAAGGGTACACAAACACTCAATGCACCAAGTGTGCGTACGTATAGGAACTGTTTTTGGGACTGCCATTGTATTCATATTTAATAAATGACTATTCATAAAAAATATGACTGATGTGTAATTATTATTCATGCTATACTGATATAGGGCTAAGTAAGCAATCAACCCTGCAAATCAACCCTTAGTTGTTCAATATATTTATTCAGACAATGTGAGAAGAAATACAGAAAGCTGCTCCCACCTAAGACCAACGCTGCAATATTACAACATTTCCCTAAAAACGTACCTGTGCCGCTTTAAGAGGGTCTGCAAAGGGTTTGGGGTTTTGCCCTGTGTGTCCATAAATGCTTGCCGTAGATTCCTGTTTCTGGCTTTCTATGGAGGACATGAGTTGTTTCCTGTCAACAAAATCCTTGCTCAAATCCTAGGGTCTTTATGTCTGTACGTACCAAATCTTATATTGTCTTGGTTGCACATTTAAACTGAGTATATTCAAAAAACATGTAGAACAACGACTGATGCTAAACTTGTTAGCCTGTTGTTATGTGTTTGTGCCCTGATCAGGCGCTCCTAGTGTGATGTGTCATGTCTAGCTGTAGTTTCCTGTTATGGTTTTGTAGTCCTTATCGTTTCCCCTCCAGGTGTACCCATTTGTAATTAACCCAGGTGTGTCTTGTCTCGTCATTACCTCATGCATAAGTATTCTGCCTTCCCCTTTGTCTGCTGCTGATCCTGTCTGTGCAGTATGTGTTCTTGTCTGTCATTACTTTATATTTCCTTTGTTCAACCATGGTGGTAATTATTAATTAAATTCTTCCTTTTGATTACTTCGGCTACCGTCTCCTTTATTATGTTGCCTTGACTCGACATTGAGCCTGCTAACAGTCAATGGTAACGTAATATGGGGGCTCGTGCCAAACTGATGTGAGCAGGAATTTGGTGGTGGCCGCTGAGCTTAGTCCACACTTTGAATTAGGGTTGACAGTGTCGTGTGTGTGGCCCATGTTTTATACCCTCTTGGTAAATAATTCTCCAATAAGGAGCGTTTTCATCCAGCTAGGGCAGCTGGACCATTTTCTATGGTTCCTTCCTTCGCCTGGTAGACATACCGTCTATGCTGGTCGGGGTAGTAGGAAGACCCTGTCAGGCTCCTCCTAGGCCGGCGTATGTCAGCTAGTTAGTTATATAGGGGGTCTGATAGTGAGGGATGGAAACGTTTAAGGGATGGGCTTTAGGTTTTTTTTTTTTTTAAACACACGACAGTTGTTAATCTCTTGCGAATAATTTTGAGTGTGGATGCTTCAGAAGGTCATACCGGTGCTCTTCTCTATTTAGTGTATAGCGGTAGGGGAGCGGTGGCCAGAGTTATTAAGAACAGACTGTACAGACGTGTAGGGTGAAGCCGGTTTTGTTTGTTTTTGTGTATATGTTAATTGGTTGGTCGTATATGCTGGTGGAAGCGGGGTTGGTTCTTTAGTTTCTTCCTCCCCGGTGCGACGGCACTAGGGCAGGTATGCCTGGGAGGGTAGGTGATTTTGTGGCTAGGCCAACGGTCGACTTGTTGGGCTTGTGCACTAAGGAGGAATTATCGGGGATAGCAGAGCATTACGGTGTCAGGCTTGCCCAGAGCATGAAAAAGCAGCAGCAGCGGTTAGCGCTGGTGGAGGCTTTGACCGCCAAGGAGGTTATGGAGTACTCTGTGGGCAAACCTGAGGAGGAGGAGGTAGTCACATGTGACCCGGTTTCGGAGAACCAGGTTTTGCTGAGGAAGATGGAACTAGAGTTTAAATTCGAGCAGCTGAGACATGCAGAGCGGGAGGCAGAACGTGGGCGCGTGCATGAGCTTGAGCTTGGAAGGCTTGGGGTAGAGGCGCGGGCAGTGCATCTTGAACCTAGGTTCGATGCTACTAGGCACCTACGTCTGGTCCCGCAATTTTCAGAGAAGGATGTTGACAAATATTTTTCTATGTTCGAAAATATAGCCACAACTCTGAAATGGCCTAATGACCAGTGGACATTACTTCTCCAGACCGCACTCACCGGGAAAGCACAACACGTTTACGCGTCACTTTGCCCAAACACCCAGGATTACGCCGTGGTGAAGGCTGCTATCCTTAGGGCTTACGAGCTTGTGCCGGAGGCGTATAGGCAGAGGTTTCGCGCCCTTAGAAAGAACAATGCGCAGACCTACGTGGAGTTTGCTTACGAGAAGGAGCTGTTGTTTGATCGTTGGTGCGCGTCGGAGAAAGTGGACACTTTGGTTAGGATGCGGGAACTCGTGCTTCTTGAGGAATTTAAGTCCTATTGTTTGCCCGATAATGTGGCGATGTACATTAATGAACATAAGGTGACTGAGTGCTCGGTGGCTGTGAGCCTTGGGGAAGAGTTTGTGTTGACGCACAAAGTGCTCTTTGACAGACCTAATTATCCCGTGCGCAGTGTGAAGAGTAGACCGAGGTGGGGCTTGGGTGACGGGCCTGTGGCCTCTGGCGGTGGCAGTGTGGGCGAGGTTGCTGAGCGGGGAATGAGGGGAGAAATGCGTGAGTGTTTCCATTATGGTAAAAAAGGCCACATAAAGGAGAAAGACAGAGAAAAGAAGAAGGAAAAGGGCAAAGAGTGCAACAATCACAAACTGCCACCTGTACATGACATTGCAAGAGAAAACGGAGAAGTGATTTCCCCAGAGAAAGAATCTAACGAGAAGCCCAAAGCTGTTTCTGATGAAGAACTCCTCCTGAAAAAACTCAAGAAGAAGAAGAAAAAGAAGCACAAAGATGGCGAACGGGTGAAGGAGAGACACAACAGACCCAAGATGTACCATCGCTCCAGCCAGACGGTGTGTTCAGGAGGGTCTCTGTCTCCGCCTGAGTTCCTCGGTCGGATCAATGGAAACGGCAGCAGCAGTCTACTCCACAACACCACAGCACCACATCCACACCCGGATCCCGCTACCTCTGCCTCCATTTCCTCCATGGTCAGGGACCGTGCTAGCTGCCATACAAAGACCGAGAACGGAGACGTGAAAATGCTACAGAGAGATCACAATGCAAAGGAGAAAGTAGGGGATTTGGACTACCTGATCGAGACACCGGATCGTGGGCAGAAGACTCGCTTGTGTCATGTTAATATGATTAAGCCATATTATGTGAGGGAGCCTCTGGTGAATCCTATTGACAGTATTATTGTTTCTTGTTTCCCTCTTCTGTTTATGTTCATTCCCCCATTTCGCCTTGGGGTTATGGACATAAAGTTGGGTGTGGGGGTGTTATGTGTTTGTGCCCTGATCAGGCGCTCCTAGTGTGATGTGTCATGTCTAGCTGTAGTTTCCTGTTATGGTTTTGTAGTCCTTATCGTTTCCCCTCCAGGTGTACCCATTTGTAATTAACCCAGGTGTGTCTTGTCTCGTCATTACCTCATGTATAAGTATTCTGCCTTCCCCTTTGTCTGTGGCTGATCCTGTCTGTGCAGTATGTGTTCTTGTCTGTCATTACTTTATATTCCCTTTGTTCAACCATGGTGATAATTATTAATTAAATTCTTCCTTTTGATTACTTCGGCTACCGTCTCCTTTATTATGTTGCCTTGACTCGACATTGAGCCTGCTAACAGTCAATGGTAACGTAATACCTGTGAACAGCATGTATGCTAACAGGCGCTCTGTTGTTTGGAATGTTTGTTTAGTCTTGTTTCTTTGTATTTAGTGCTTAAAGCGACAACGTCTCGTGACTGTGTATTTTGTTTGTGTTTCCATTTTACAAAATGAAAATGGAATTTGAAATGAAAATGGAAATGATTAAGTAAACATCCCAAACTGAGCCGCTGTCTCCTGGGTATTTAGCTCCGTGTTAATCTGCCAAGCCTGCAATCCAAAAGTATTCTTGCAAGGGCAGAATATTACCAACACGTATACAATATGAATACTCTTTCATTTCTGCTCCAGAGGCTCCACAACATCTGAAAGGTCAACAAAATAAATTCTAATGTTTTTCTATATTTGGGCTTTACAGCGTTAAGATAACCAAAAGGTTTATAATTATAAGCTTTAGGAAGTATTGGCATCAGGGATACGAGGAGAAGAGGAAAAGAGGTCTGCGTTCTGGACTCGGAGGTTAATGGGAAGCAGACGGTCACTTTCTCCTCTCGTCAACCTGACCTCAGGGCGAGGCTTGGTGTTTGGTGATAGGAGGGATTATAGACATGGAGACACATGAGAAGAAATGCAATTCCTCCACTGTTGTAGTGAGACAACATTAAGTTAGAAATAAGTTAAGATAACACTTTATATTAAGGTACACATATTCACCATCAACTACTTGTTAAATAACATGCATATTAGCAGTATATTGGCTCTTTGTTGGTCAGTATTAAACACTTATTAATGCCTTATTTTAAAGGACCGTATTCTACAAGTAATACGCCATTAGTTGAGAGTTTTCCTCAATAACCCTCTAATTAGTGCTGATTTGTTGCAAGGAAGTTGTTGCACATGAGTTTTGGTCTTAATATGCGCTGCTCAATATGGGCCTAATAAGGCAGGAGTAGCACAAGAACAGTGAATCTCCATAATAACACTTAACAAATATGATCTATTCTTATGTAACAAGACATATAAGTGTTAATTGTGTCAAAATAACTAAAAATGTGGTATTTCTAACTCAGAATTCCCTATTTTAAAGTGAAGTCTTGTTCATAACAAATAAGCTATTAGTTTGACTCTAACATGTTAATGAACAACTAGTTGATGGTGAATAAGTGTACCTTAAAGGGCCTGTGACACGAGTTTCCCCCATCATCCAAACTCATCAATTTGAGTAAATATTGTCCCCTTGAAAACCGTTACTGAACTGATTTTGGATATTTGTACTTTGATAACCATTAATCTGCCCTTCAATGTTGACCATTTTCTGGATCTTCTCGGGATTCTTCAAGTCCCGCCAAATTATGGGTGACGTCATTGCGGGCACAGCGCTCCAGCTGCACCGTTCAGGATCCCAGCATCTGCATGTAAACGCACGATGGCGCACACAGCAGCAAGCTCAGACAGCGATGACAGTTTAATTTTGAACGTGTCTGAGAGCTCATATGAGGCTGAAGGATCGGTTTATGTTGTATCTGTTAGAAGTTTAGGAATTAGGTCAATATGGGCGATCATACGGTCATGTAGCCAGTGGTGGACTGGGACTAAAAATCATCCCGGGACTCTCGACCGGCCCACTTCGGTACCGCTAGTAAACTGTCAACGGGGGGAGCCTCGCTGCGGGGAAACGGTGGACCTAGTGTCCCGATCGGAGTGGGAATAATAATAATAATCCGTGCATTTTATCCATTAATTTCCCAACATTGTGGTAAAAAAAAACACACGTTTAATCCATGTTGGTGTTCAACTACAAAAAGCATCGGTTTGTTTTCTCATCAGGAAATGCAGACCGGCTCAAACAAACGATTTTTAATCATCATCCTCACGATCATTTAATGTATCATATGTTCGCCGAATTGACATGAAAGCACTAATAAATGTAGTTTCATCCACTTGAGTTTACAACTACAAAAATAATCGGTTTGTTTTTATATCACATCCTACGGGAGGAAATTCAGCAGCTCTCACTACCGATTTGTAATCCTAATTTAATCATCTTCACCACGATCATTTATGTTCATGTTCGCCGGATTGACATGAAAGCACTGACGAATATGAATATACTGTAGTCAACTTCATTACAACGTTATTAACGTGCCTAAACTCAGTAATTCACCATTTCTACGCATGACAACACACTTTGTCCGTGTTTGGCTCTCTCACCGCACAGTGAAGCGTTCCCGCATTGACGTCACTTCCGGCTTCCCCCAAAACTTCAGAATGACTCGAAGGAATTTCCCCACGATGTTCGAAATTATTGATATTTATCGGAATGGTATCGCACCTTCTTTTTTAAACTGACGGTTCGAGATGACTAGTAGCCCAATATTTCATTGCACAGCAGTTGTTGGGATGCTGTCACAGGCTCTTTAAGATAAAGTGTTACCTAAGTGTATTAACCGCTAAGGCCATAAAGAAGATAATCAATGATGCACTCACAATAAAACTCTGACTGCAGATAGAAACCCAAAATGGCATTTAAATATGGAAATGATTGACTTCAAAATGGATCATTGGAAGTCAAAATGGCATTATATCTTTTAGAACAAACCCTTTTTTGATTTCACTCATATGTTAACAATGAAACATGGAAACAATCATTTGAAGCAACACGTCTGGCACGTAGCGTCCCATACAATGGCCACTTTTTATTTTTACACTTCACTTTTTGTTCGATTTAAACAAACGGACTGTGTCGAGAAAATTCAAATATGTTTTATCCCGTAATTTTTTCAGTACAATTCAGTATTCCGATAACAATTATAAGATTTCCCGAGAAATATGAATTCTCAGGAAAAAATTCAGAATTCCCCAAAAAATAAATAAGATTTTTGATATTTTCTAAAAAGAATCAGAATTCTGAGATTCTCATAAAAAAATAATTAACAAAGTATAATTCAAAGGGAAAAAAATGAAATATTAGTTTAATTTCTCAGAATTGTGAAACTAGACCAATAAAGAACATCTAATTGAATCCAATCCATTCACTGAGCACAGTAACCACCATGGGTTCAACAACATGCTGGAGTTTATTTCATTCTCCATGAAGAGGAAATATTTGCCAACAGAGGAACATCCTTTCTGTCGTAAACAAAGCGTTGTTGTCTTACGTCCTTTTTGTTTCTTTATGATGAGGTTATCAATGACAGACAATAACAGGGGAGGATGGGGGTGGGTGACGGGGGTAAAAGAGCTATTTGGATTTGTAGAGCCTGACTCTCAGTAACAGGATTAATGCAGCCCCCGGTGCTGCCGTTCCGCTGGAAGAGGATCAATCGGGAAGAGGCAGAAGCGTATTAAAAGGATTATAGATTAGCAATTAGATGTCTTCAGGAAGTGCTTCCTCTCAGGATCCTCTCCGTCAGAAGGTGAATGTGTGACGGAGGGTCCTGAGGTCCACTTCCTGCTTCAAACTGTGTGGGAAAAACACCTCAGAGTTCACCTGGGAAACCTCAGAGTTCACTTCAGAAACCTCAGAGTTCAATTCAGAAACCTCAGAGTTCAATTCAGAAACCTCAGAGTTCACTTCAGAAACCTCAGAGTTCAGAGTTCACTTCAGAAACCACAGAGTTCACTTCAGAAACCTCAGAGTTCACTTCAGAAACCTCAGAGTTCAATTCAGAAACCTCAGAGTTCAATTCAGAAACCTCAGAGTTCACTTCAGAAACCTCAGAGTTCAGAGTTCACTTCAGAAACCTCAGAGTTCACTTCAGAAACCTCAGAGTTCAGAGTTCACTTCAGAAACCTCAGAGTTCACTTCAGAAACCTCAGAGTTCACTTCAGAAACCTCAGAGTTCAATTCAGAAACCTCAGAGTTCAATTCAGAAACCTCAGAGTTCACTTCAGAAACCTCAGAGTTCACTTCAGAAACCTCAGAGTTCAATTCAGAAACCTCAGAGTTCACTTCAGAAACCTCAGAGTTCACTTCAGAAACCTCAGAGTTCAATTCAGAAACCTCAGAGTTCACTTCAGAAACCTCAGAGTTCAATTCAGAAACCAGAGAGTTCAGAGTTCACTTCAGAAACCTCAGAGTTCACTTCAGAAACCTCAGAGTTCACTTCAGAAACCAGAGAGTTCAGAGTTCACTTCAGAAACCTCAGAGTTCACTTCAGAAACCTCAGAGTTCACTTCAGAAACCTCAGAGTTCACTTCAGAAACCTCAGAGTTCACTTCAGAAACCAGAGAGTTCACTTCAGAAACCACAGAGTTCAGAGTTCACTTCAGAAACCACAGAGTTCAGAGTTCACTTCAGAAACCACAGAGTTCAATTCAGAAACCTCAGAGTTCACTTCAGAAACCAGAGAGTTCAGAGTTCACTTCAGAAACCTCAGAGTTCACTTCAGAAACCACAGAGTTCACTTCAGAAACCTCAGAGTTCACTTCAGAAACCTCAGAGTTCACTTCAGAAACCTCAGAGTTCACTTCAGAAACCTCAGAGTTCACTTCAGAAACCTCAGAGTTCAATTCAGAAACCTCAGAGTTCACTTCAGAAACCTCAGAGTTCAATTCAGAAACCTCAGAGTTCACTTCAGAAACCAGAGAGTTCACTTCAGAAACCTCAGAGTTCAGAGTTCACTTCAGAAACCTCAGAGTTCAGAGTTCACTTCAGAAACCTCAGAGTTCAGAGTTCACTTCAGAAACCTCAGAGTTCAACTCAGAAACCTCAGAGTTCAACTCAGAAACCTCAGAGTTCACTTCAGAAACCTCAGAGTTCACTTCAGAAACCTCAGAGTTCAATTCAGAAACCTCAGAGTTCACTTCAGAAACCTCAGAGTTCACTTCAGAAACCTCAGAGTTCACTTCAGAAACCTCAGAGTTCACTTCAGAAACCAGAGAGTTCACTTCAGAAACCTCAGAGTTCAGAGTTCACTTCAGAAACCTCAGAGTTCAGAGTTCACTTCAGAAACCTCAGAGTTCAGAGTTCACTTCAGAAACCACAGAGTTCACTTCAGAAACCTCAGAGTTCACTTCAGAAACCTCAGAGTTCAGAGTTCACTTCAGAAACCACAGAGTTCACTTCAGAAACCTCAGAGTTCACTTCAGAAACCTCAGAGTTCAGAGTTCACTTCAGAAACCTCAGAGTTCAGAGTTCACTTCAGAAACCTCAGAGTTCACTTCAGAAACCTCAGAGTTCAGAGTTCACTTCAGAAACCTCAGAGTTCAGAGTTCACTTCAGAAACCTCAGAGTTCAGAGTTCACTTCAGTCCAAACAATTCTGCTTTTCACAGTGTATCTGTATTTGAGGTGTTGCATTCGACCAGAATCTTGTTTTTAGAGGTGGGAAGTAACTAAGAACATTTACTCAAGTACTTTACTTAAGTACAATTTAGAGGCACTTTACTTGAGTATTTCAATGTCATTCTACTGTGTGCTTTTCCTCCACTGCATGTATTTAGTACCTTTAGTTACTTCACAGATCTGGATGAATGATGTGAAATATAACCAAGTGTTAAATCAGACTTTAGTTCCACCTGGAGTAAATCCACAAGCTACCCTGCAGTCTACAAAGCCATTCAGACTAGCTGCACCTTTAGCAGCTTTGAGAACACTTTCATGATCAATCATTATAAAACATATCATATATATTATTCTGAAATGGACGCAGTGACTGATTTTGTTTATGCCCCAAAATGCTCAGAAACTGTCTGCATCTCAGACATTTGAAATCTATTGTTTTTTTTTTCAACAATTTTCAAGCTTCAAACATAAACCACAAACACAGTGCGGCACACACAGGTTTGACACAGGAATACACACAACACAACTTTAAAATGAAAGACATAATAACAGTTACAACTATAAAGGGTATCCGTTACAGCAGATATAATAAATGACAGTAAAGAGAAAGACTTGCTGAGCAGATGTCCGACAGAAGCTGCTACGAGGTTATAAATCACCGTCTTAATGAAGTAATTCTGCTTTGTCATGTGCTTTTCTTTGGGCTAAAGTGTGTGTGTGTGTGTGTGTGTGTGTGTGTGTGTGTGTGTGTGTGTGTGTGTGTGTGTGTGTGTGTGTGTGTGTGTGTGTGTGTGTGTGTGTGTGTGTGTGTGTGTGTGTGTGTGTGTGTGTGTGTGTGTGTGTGTGTGTGTGTGTGTGTGTGTGTGTGTGTGTGTGTGTGTGTGTGTGTGTGTGTGTGTGTGTGTGTGTGTGTGTGTGTGTGTGTGTGTGTGTCAGTCATCGCCTCCCTGTTCCCTACACTCTCCTGCAGGTATTTCTCTCCAGATGGCAGACGGTGCTTATGCAGCTCTGATTAATCAGTTTAACATGAAACGCCACGCTGTGCAGTTTCACTGATGTGTAATTTAAAGAACTCCTTTCTAAACAGGCTTCTGCATTATGACATCTTACACTTCATTTCATCATATAGAACATAATAAAACCATTTGACCTTCAACATGTCTGATCATTTCCTCTCTGATAAAATGCTTCTTCACTTCCTCCTTTCCCACATTCAATCATGAAAGTGCATAATAATCCATTTATTTACCGTAGAGCTGAATCTGACTGTTTCTGAGAGCAGAGGGAAGATATTCAAATACTGGGAGTCAGTCATACCACTTTAAAATGTTGGTTTATTGTTCAAGCAACTGATTTAATGTTGAGCTATAAAGGAACTACAGCACGGTCACATGACTTCACGTCACCACCGCTAAGCTAAAGGTGGCTAATGTTGGGCTATAGAGGAACTACAGCACGGTCACATGACTTCACGTCACCACCGCTAAGCTAAAGGAGGCTAATGTTGGGTTATAAAGGAACTACAGCACGGTCACATGACTTCACGTCACCACCGCTAAGCTAAAGGAGGCTAATGTTGGGCTATAAAGGAACTA
>JAPTMU010000026.1:1367667-1392667 GCA_028583405.1 Pogonophryne albipinna
ATTGAGACTTGGTATTGCATTTGTCTCCAGTGCTTTGCACTCTCTCTCTCAGACACTCCCTCTCAGACACTCCCTCTCAGACACTCCCTCTCAGACACTCCCTCTCAGACACTCCCTCTCAGATACTCCCTCTCAGACGCTCCCTCTCAGATACTCCCTCTCAGATGCTCCCTCTCTCAGATACTCCCTCTCAGATGCTCCCTCTCTCAGATGCTCCCTCTCTCAGATACTCCCTCTCAGACACTCCCTCTCAGACACTTCCTCTCAGACACTCCCTCTCAGATGCTCCCTCTCTCAGATACCCTCTCTCAGATGCTCCCTCTCTCAGACACTCCCTCTCAGACACTCTCTCTCAGATACCCTCTCTCAGATACCCTCTCTCAGACACTCCCTCTCAGACACTCCCTCTCAGATACCCTCTCTCAGATGCTCCCTCTCTCAGATACCCTCTCTCAGATACCCTCTCTCAGATACCCTCTCTCAGATACCCTCTCTCAGATGCTCCCTCTCTCAGATACCCTCTCTCAGATACCCTCTCTCAGATACCCTCTCTCAGATGCTCCCTCTCTCAGACACTCCCGAGATCATTGCTCTTCTGATACTCATCTCTCTCTGAAACCCTCAGAGCATCCATCGTACTGACGGAGATCAGACTCAAGATGCTGCAGCCTGCTGTCCTGCACACACACACACACACACACACACACACACACACACACACACACACACACACACACACACACACACACACACACACACACACACACACACACACACACACACACACACACACACACACACACACACACACACACACACACACACACACACACACACACACACACACACACACACACACACACACACACACACACACACACACACACACACACACTGCACCAGGGTCAGATTTTCACGGCGGCCATGACGATACAGTTAAAATCTATAGACCTGCAGGTACGTTACCTCTCATGTGATGTTAGAAAGCTCCTCAAGATGCCATCATTTCACTAACATGTAACATGTAATTTACACACGGCATCTATTGCACGTCTGTCCGTCCTGGGAGAGGGATCCCTCCTCTGTTGCTCTCCCTGAGGTTTCTCCCATTTTTCCCTTTAAAACTGTGGGTTTTCTTCGGAAGTTTTTCCTTGTACGATGTGAGGGTCTAAGGACAGAGGGTGTCGTATTGTCATACTGATATTTTGTACAAACTGTGAAGTCCACTGAGACAAATGTAACATTTGTGATATTGGGCTATATAAATAAACATTGATTGATTGATTGATGTAACCCTCAGCACTGATGCAGTCTGTCTTCAGACTCCTACTGTAGATTTGAAGACACAAAGACGAAGCACATACTCTGAGGATAATGTTATATCTGATGTCCTCCAAAGTCTATCTGCAGAAAGACCTCCTCTCAGAAACCTCATTCAAAAGGTTTGTTAAATGAACGTCTCGTAATGCTTTCACCAAAGCAGTTTTAGTCTGCGGAGCAAGAGAGAGAAATGATTTAGTGCTTTGATAATAAGATGCTCCTCTCTGTCTGACGTGGAAGTATAAAGGAAGCAAAAGCAAGCACAGGTTGTTGGCTTCAAAGAATTCATGAAGTGGTTTAAGAGAAGGACACTCTGCTTCATATTGAGACTTGGTATTGCATTTGTCTCCAGTGCTTTGCACTCTCCCTCTCAGACACTCCCTCTCAGACACTCCCTCTCAGACACTCCCTCTCAGACACTCCCTCTCAGACACTCCCTCTCAGACACTCCCTCTCAGACACTCCCTCTCAGACACTCCCTCTCAGACACTCCCTCTCAGACACTCCCTCTCAGATACCCTCTCTCAGACACTCCCTCTCAGACACTCCCTCTCAGACACTCCCTCTCAGACACTCCCTCTCAGACACTCCCTCTCAGATACCCTCTCTCAGACACTCCCTCTCAGACACTCCCTCTCAGACACTCCCTCTCAGACACTCCCTCTCAGACACTCCCTCTCAGATACCCTCTCTCAGACACTCCCTCTCAGATACCCTCTCTCAGACACTCCCTCTCAGACACTCCCTCTCAGACACTCCCTCTCAGACACTCCCTCTCAGATACCCTCTCTCAGACACTCCCTCTCAGACACTCCCTCTCAGACACTCCCTCTCCGATGCTCCCTCTCTCAGATACTCCCTCTCAGATACTCTCTCTCAGACACTCCCTCTCAGACACTCCCTCTCAGACACTCCCTCTCAGACACTCCCTCTCAGACGCTCCCTCTCCGATGCTCCCTCTCTCAGATACTCCCTCTCAGACACTCCCTCTCAGACACTCCCTCTCAGACACTCCCTCTCAGACACTCCCTCTCAGACACTCCCTCTCCGACACTCCCTCTCTCAGATACTCCCTCTCAGATACCCTCTCTCAGATACTCCCTCTCAGATACCCTCTCTCAGATACCCTCTCTCAGATACTCCCTCTCAGATACCCTCTCTCAGATACCCTCTCTCAGATACTCCCTCTCAGATACCTTCTCTCAGATACTCTCTCTCAGATACCCTCTCTCAGACACTCCTTCTGTCAGATACCCAATCTCAGATGCTCCCAATCTCAGATGCTCCCTCTCTCAGATACTCCCTCTCAGATACCCTCTCTCAGATACCCTCTCTCAGATACTCCCTCTCAGATACCCTCTCTCAGATGCTCCCCCTCTCAGATACCCTCTCTCAGATACCCTCTCTCAGATGCTCCCTCTCTCAGATGCTCCCTCTCTCAGACACTCCCTCTCAGATACCCTCTCTCAGACACTCCCTCTCAGACACTCCCTCTCAGACACTCCCTCTCAGATACCCTCTCTCAGATACCCTCTCTCAGATACCAATCTCTCAGATACCCTCTCTCAGACACTCCCTCTCAGACACTCCCTCTCAGACACTCCCTCTCAGATACCCTCTCTCAGATACCCTCTCTCAGATACCCTCTCTCAGATGCTCCCTCTCTCAGACACTCCCTCTCAGGTACCCTCTCTCAGACACTCCCTCTCTCAGATACTCCCTCTCAGACACTCCCTCTCTCAGATACCCTCTCTCAGATGTATCGGAGGTGCAGGTGTGAGATGATCCTGTCAGATGAGGGGAGATCATTGCTCTTCTGATACTCATCTCTCTCTGAAACCCTCAGAGCATCCATCGTACTGACGGAGATCAGACTCAAGATGCTGCAGCCTGCTGTCCTGCACACACACACACACACACACACACACACACACACACACACACACACACACACACACACACACACACACACACACACACACACACACACACACACACACACACACACACACACACACACACACACACACACACACACACACACACACACACACACACACACACACACACACACACACACACACACACACACACACAGAAAAACACACTGCAGGGTAGGATTTTCACGGCGGCCATGACGATACTGTTAAAATCTCAAAGTTGCTTTAAAAGCGTCAGAACAGTGTTTTCTGAACTGCGTTATGCTGCGTTCACAACGGACGCGATGCGAATATTCTCATCGCTCTAACCGCTGGAGTTTCACCGCGGCTGTCAGCTGTGTTTACTCCTGTCACTCAAACCGGACGCGCTGGAGAGGGGGCGGGGCTTATATCCATGTAATGCTACTGTGGTGGAAACCAACTGCGACAAAATTAACCTATTTACAGTGATTTAAGTGTGCAGACAAGACAGCAAGCGAAAAACCTTTTAAAATGCGTGTTTTCTGAATGGATCAATCAGGCTAAACTAACCTGTAGCTGTTCCGTCCACACTCACAACAACGTCCTAAAGACAGAAGCAAAGCAGCGATTGTATTCGCCATGACAGTCTGTGGTTTGTACATGTTTAACTTTTGTCTAGTTTCTGAACAGAGCTGTGAGGAGTTGATTAAAGAGACTCTCGTACACACACACACACACACACACGCACGCACACGCACGCACACGCACACACTTCACTGTGCACTGCTGAATGATGTATGTGCAGAGGTTGACCCTTGAAGGCTGTTTCTTCTGCTCTGAAATGGAATATATTTGTTACATATTAATAGAATTTTAGATTTTGGATTTGTGAATGGGAGAAGTAGCAGATGGAAAAAAGACCAAACACTAATTATTCAAAGTAGAGTATTTCATACGGTAATACTAAGCAGGCATAGGCCTATATGATGATGTTTGACATTATTGATATTAAAAAAGTGATTTGTTTTCCATGTCATTCGTGTGTTGTTCAGAAAGTGAAGTTATTTATATACACACACACACTACACACACACACACACTGAAAACACACTGCACACACACTGTGAACATACTGCAGACTGTCCTGTGTGTTTTCTAAATGTGTTTTCCAGATACTCGGTGAGAAATGGGTTTAAGGAAAGAAGACGGAGGATTCATCAGGACTGACTCAACACTCGTCTCCATTCACACATTGTAAAAAGCCAATGCTCGTGTTGGAACCAGTAGAAGTGGAACAACCGATATAAAAAGCAATTACACCGGTACAACCAATAACACCAGTAATATGGAGTACTGCACATATTATGCTCATGAAGAACATTGCACATGTTAATGTAAACTCTGCTGCATGTGATGCCGGTAACAGAAGATATTCCTTTACAGGGAATTCATGTGTTTCTAATTCCAGAGGAATCCATTTGAAATGGGTTTCTTCAGGTATTCAGCCTCAACCCAAATACAAGACTAACTGTTCTGCTGCTGCCGCTAAAAACACTCAGACCTTTAGACGTGAGAAAAGTATCCATTTTAGAATAAAATCATGTCAGACCTAAATTTCAAACCAAAGGGTTACATTCAGAATCCGCTTGTATTTAGTACCAAGAGCTGAGTGCAATGAAAACACCAGAAACAAACCTCTCATTTCTAAATGCTGTCACTAGAAAGAAAAGGACACAATTCTTAGACTGCACACACACTGCACACACACACACACACTGCACACACACTGCACACACACACACACACACACACAGCACACACACACACACACACTGCACACACACACACACACTGCACACACACACACACACACACACACTGCACACACACACTGCACACACACACACACACACTGCACACACACTGCACACACTGCACACACACACACACTGCGCATACACTGCACACACACACACACACATACACACACTGCACACACACTGCACACACACACACACACACACTGCACACACACTGCACACACACACTGCACACACACTGCACACACACTGCACACACACTGCACACACACACACACACACACTGCACACACACTGCACACACACACAAACACACACTGCACACACACACACACACACTGCACACTACACACACACTGCACACACACTACACACATCACACACACACACACACACACTGCACACACACTACACACACACTGCACACACACTGCACACACACTACACACACACTGCACACACACTGCACACACACTGCATACACTGCACACACACACACACACACACACACACACACACTGCACACACACACACAGCACACACACTGCACACACTGCACACACACTGCATACACTGCACACACACACACACACACACTGCACACACACACTGCACACACACTGCACACACACTGCACACACACTGCACACACACACACACACTGCACACACAAACACACACTGCACACACACTGCACACACACATCACACACACTGCACACACACACACTGCACACACACTGCACACACACTACACACACACTGCACACACACTGCACACACACTACACACACACTGCACATACACTGCACACACACTGCACACTACACACACACTGCACACACACACTGCATACACACTGCACACACACTGCACACACACTGCACGCACACACACACTACACACACACTGCACACACACAGACACACTGCACACACACTGCACACTACACACACACTGCACACACACTGCACATACACACACACTGCACACACACTACACACACACACTGCACACACACTGCACACACACTACACACACACACACACTGCGCACACACACACACACACTGCATGTCAGGATTCTCTTATGTAGTTTTGTATGTTTGGGTGTTTGATGTCATGTTTTCCTCCCTGGTTATTGTCTGGTCCTTTTCCCTGTGTGTTTTCCTCCTGTCGTTAGTTCCCTGGTGTGTCTCGTTATCTGATTGTGTTCACCTGTGGCCCTTGTGTTTCTCCTCCCCTGCCCGGCTGTTTCTCGTCTTGTGATTACCCCTCCCTGTATTTAGTCTTGTCTCTTCCTGTGTTCAGTGTTGGTGCTTCTTTCGTTGTGACTGAGTTCACCGGTGAGTGTTCTGTTTTGTCTATGTTTATTACTTATCCTTGAAATAAAGGTTTTGCACTTTAAATCTGCATTTGGGTCCTGCTTGTTGCACACACCGTGACAGAAAGCACCAACCAACAATGGACCCAGCGGATTTTTACGATTTGGAGTACCCAGCGGATTTTCATGAGTTCGAGTTGGATCTGTTCGATCTGGACTTTTCTCTGCAATGTCGTCATGCCGAGTGGAGGGGAGCCTCTTCTAGAAGGGACAAAGAGGCTATCCTCGAAGGGGCACGAATGGCGGTGGCTGAGATGCCTTGGTTGAGGAGTTCGTTGCCTGAGTGGCTACAACGCTTCACAAGTTGTCCTGTTGGAGGTCCACCGAGTCTCCAAAAAACCTCTAGGAGACGCAAGGCTAGGATTCCAGCCCGTGCTCCAACAGCCATGATCCCGGCTTCAGTTCCGGTTTCCACAGCCATGGATCCATGCACCAGTACCGGCCCGCAGAGCTATGTTCACTTGCTCGATTTCCTGGCCCACGCAGCCATGGTCCAGGCCTCTGTTCCGGTTCCAGCGGCTCCAGTTCCAGCCTCAGTACCGGCCCCAGTTCCTGCTCCTGTCCAGGAGTCGTATTCTGGAACTCGGCTGGCTTATGGGGGTCCACGGAGTATTCAGGCGGCTGCTAAGAGGAGTCGTCGCAAGGCCAGACTAGCAGCCCGGGCCCCAGCAGCCATGGTCCCAGACCCAGTTCTGGCCCCAGCAGCCATGGTCCCAGACCCAGTTCTGGCCCCAGCAGCCATGGTCCCGGCCCCAGTGCTGGCCCCAGCAGCCATGGTTCCGGCCCCAGTTCCGACTCCAGCACCTCGTCTCCTGCTGGCTCCCCAGTCGACGCCAGCTCCCCGTGTCCTGTCGGCGTACCGGCCGACTCCAGCACCTCGTCTCCTGCTGGCTCCCCAGCCGACGCCAGCTCCCCGTGTCCTGTCGGCGTACCGGCCGACTCCAGCACCTCGTCTCCTGCTGGCTCCCCAGCCGACGCCAGCTCCCCGAGTCCTGTCGGCGTACCGGCCGACTCCAGCACCTCGTCTCCTGTTGGCTGTCCAGCCAACACCAGCTCCCCGAGTCCTGTCGCCGTACCGACCGACACAAGTCCCCTCTCCAGTTCCCTCTCGAGTCCCCTCTCCAGTCCCCTCTCCAGTCCCCTCTCCAGTCCCCTCTCCAGTTCCCTCTCGAGTCCCCTCTCCAGTCCCCTCTCCAGTCCCCTCTCCAGTTCCCTCTCGAGTCCCCTCTCCAGTCCCCTCTCCAGTCCCCTCTCCAGTCCCCTCTCCAGTTCCCTCTCTAGTTCCCTCTCTAGTTCCCTCTCCAGTCCCCTCTCCAGTTCCCTCTCCAGTCCCCTCTCTAGTCCCCTCTCTAGTCCCCTCTCCAGTCCCCTCTCTAGTCCCCTCTCCAGTCCCCTCTCTAGTCCCCTCTCCAGTCCCCTCTCGAGTCCCCTCTCAAGTCTCCTCTCGAGTTCCCTCTCGAGTTCCCTCTCGAGTCCCCTCTCAAGTCCCCTCTCAAGTTCCCTCTCTAGTCCCCTCTCGAGGTCCCCTCTCAAGTCCTCTCTCAAGTCTCCTCTCAAGTTCCTACCCGAGTCCCCTCTCAAGTAACCTCTCGAGTCTCCTCTCGAGTAACCTCTCGAGTCTCCTCTCTAGTCCTCTCTCGAGTCCCCTCTCGAGTCTCCTCTCGAGTTCCCTCTCGAGTTCCCTCTCGAGTCCCCTCTCCAGTCCCCTCTCCAGTTCCCTTTCCAGTTCCCTCTCTAGTCCTCTCTCGAATCCCCTCTCGAGTCTCTCCTCTCAAGCCCTCTCTCGAGTTCCCTCTCAAGTCACCTCTCGAGTTCCCTCTCAAGTCACCTCTCGAGTTCCCCCTCAAGTCACCTCTCGAGTTCCCTCTCAGGTCCCCTCTCGAGTCTCTTCTCGAGTCCCCTCTCAAGTCACCTCTCGAGTCCCATCTCAAGTCCCCTCTCAGGTCCCTTCTCGAGTCCCTTTTCGAGTCCCCTCCCGAGTCTCGTCTCGAGTCCCCTCTCAGGTCTCCTCTCGAGTCTCCGTTCAAATCCCTATTCAAGTGCCGTTGGAGGTTCCGCTGGGGGTCCTGCCAACTCCATGTCCTGGGCCGTTGGAGGTCCCGCAGACTGCTCTTCTGCCGGGGGTCCTGCCAACCCCATGTCCTGAGCCTTTGGAGGTCCCGCAGACTGCTCTTCTGCCGGGGGTCCTGCCAACTCTATGTCCTGTGCCGTTGGAGGCCCCGCCGACTACTCTCCTGCCGGGGGTCCTGCCAACCCAGTGTCCTGTGCCGTTGGAGGCCCCGCCGACTACTCTCCTGCCGGGGGTCCTGCCAACTCTATGTCCTGTGCCGTTGGAGGCCCCGCCGACTACTCTCCTGCCGGGGGTCCTGCCAACCCCGTGTCCTGTGCCGTTGGAGGCCCCGCCGACTACTCCTCTGCCGGGGGTCCTGCCAACCCAGTGTCCTGTGCCGTTGGAGGCCCCGCCGACTACTCTTCTGCCGGGGGTCCTGCCAACCCAGTGTCCTGTGCCGTTGGAGGCCCCGCCGACTACTCTCCTGCCGGGGGTCCTGCCAACTCTATGTCCTGTGCCGTTGGAGGCCCCGCCGACTACTCTCCTGCCGGGGGTCCTGCCAACCCTGTGTCCTGTCCCGTTGGAGGCCCCGCCGACTACTCTTCTGCCGGGGGTCCTGCCAGCCCTATGTCCTGTTCCGTTGGAGGACTCGCCGAGGGTCCTGCCAACTCCTGGTCCTCTTCCGTGGGGGATCCTGCCAAAGCCTGTCCCACCGACACCGGGTCCTGCCCGGCCTCCGGAGCTGTCCCGTCAGCGCCTTCCTGCCCGGCCTCCAGAGCTGTCCGGTCTTCGCCCTCGAGCCCGGCCCCCTGAGAGCCGCGGTCTTCGGCCTCGAGCCCGGCCCCCTGAGAGCCGCGGTCTTCGGCCTCGAGCCCGGCCCCCTGAGTGCTGCGGTCTTCACCCTCATGCTCGGCCCCCTGACTCTTCCTTGGTCTCTGCCTTGCCCCTGGGCCGTCCGCCCGAGACCCCCTCGTTGGTCTCTGCCTTGCCCCCGGGCCGTCCGCCCGAGACCCCCTCGTTGGTCTCTGCCTTGCCCCCGGGCCGTCCGCCCGAGACCCCCTCCTTGGTCTCTGCCTTGCCCCCGGGCCGTCCGCCCGAGATTTCCACCCTGGACTTGGCCTTGCCCCCGGGCCGTCCGCCCGAGATCCCTTCAGGGCCCGTCCTCCAGACGCCCTCCACCCACCCTGGTGCGCCTAGTGTTGTGTCCCGCCTCCGGACCCCCTCCACCCACCCTGCTTGAGGTTTTGGACTTTTGTGGTTTTTAGGGACGTCTAGAATCCGTCCCTTGAGGGGGGGGTTCTGTCAGGATTCTCTTATGTAGTTTTGTATGTTTGGGTGTTTGATGTCATGTTTTCCTCCCTGGTTATTGTCTGGTCCTTTTCCCTGTGTTTTTTCCTCCCGTCGTTAGTTCCCTGGTGTGTCTCGTTATCTGATTGTGTTCACCTGTGGCCCTTGTGTTTCTCCTCCCCTGCCCGGCTGTTTCTCGTCTTGTGATTACCCCTCCCTGTATTTAGTCTTGTCTCTTCCTGTGTTCAGTGTTGGTGCTTCTTTCGTATGTGACTGAGTTCACCGGTGAGTGTTCTGTGTTGTCTATGTTTATTACTTATCCTTGAAATAAAGGTTTTGCACTTTAAATCTGCATTTGGGTCCTGCTTGTTGCACACACCGTGACACTGCACATACACTGCACACACTGCACACACACTGCACACACACTGCACACACACTGCACACACACTGCACACACACTGCACACACACTGCACACACACACACACACACACACTACACACACACTGCACACACACTGCACACACACTGCACATACACTGCACACACACTGCACACACACTGCACACACACTGCACACACACTGCACACACACACTGCACACACACTGCACACACACTGCACATACACTGCACACACACTGCACACACACTACACACACACTGCACACACACTGCACACACACTGCACACACACTGCACACACACTGCACACACACTGCACACACACTGCACACTGCACACACACTGCACACACACTGCACATACACACTACACACACTGCACACACACTGCACATACACACTGCACACACACTGCACACACACTACATACACACACTGCACACACACTGCACACACACTACACGCACACACACTGCACACACACACACACTGCACACACATACACACACACTGCACACACACTGCACACACACACACACTGTGCACACACACTGCACACACACACAAACTGCACACACACTACACACACACACTGCACACACACTGCACACACACACACACTGCACATACACTGCACACACACTGCACACACACTGCACACACACACACTGCACACACACACACTGCACACACACACACACACACACACACACTGCACACACACTGCACACACACTGCACACACACTGCACACACACACTGCACACACACACTGCACACACACACACACACACACTACACACACACACACTACACACACACACACTACACACACACACACACACACACACACACTACACACACACTGCACACACACTGCACACACACACTGAAAACACATTTCTAGATTCTGTCACTAGAAAGAAAAGTTTCCGATTCAGTGTTAGTCCGATATCAGGTCCGATATCAGGTCCAGTAACGGCGCCCTGCCCGGTCCCCGCTCTGCTTAATGACTGCTGTCAAAGCATGGAGCACTTCCTCCAGTCATCATTGTCATTGTACTTAGCCCTGTCACCTGCAATTAATGTCAAAGTGGAAATGTAACCGGCTGACACCGAGTTTAACTCTGTGACAGGCCGCCAGCCGCCGCTCTGCGGAGGGGACACAAAGATCTGCTGTGTGTTGGGGATAGACTACATGGGGATGGCTTATACTATAGAAGAACGATTGGTTTTATATTGTTTGTATTTGTTTAAACTATTTTCCATTTTCATTTCATTTTTAATTCTTATCATTTTTAAGTATTTCTATTTTAATGTTGAGCACACTGGACCTGCAACAAAAGAATTTCCCAATGTGGGATTAATAAAGTATGTATCTGTCTATCACCCTTCAAATCTCATCTGGAAGCCGTGGCGCTGTAGAAAGCTCGACCAATCATCTGAGCCGGCTAAAGTAACTGGATGGCCTACCTGCCTGTCAGCCTTCCATCTGGGCACAAACTCATCTCTGCCCTCATTGGTCATGTGTGCGTTCGTGTGTGTTGGAGGAGGGGCTCTGTGAGGAAGTGGCAGATTGTTCCGGTTGTGTATTTTCTAATTCGAGCCACTCGAGCTGCTTTCTCCAAAATGACCTACCCCACCTTTAAAGTCACTTTATGTTTTCCACTCGTAGACCACTTTATACGTTAGTTCATCACCTTCTCTCCACTGGAAGGGCACCAGAAAAAGACATCCACCCATCTTATCCGCGGTCGGGTCGAGCCAGAAAGAGCATTTCATTATATTTGCAGCAATTGATCACATTTCCTCTCTGACACATTGTGGACTACTCAACAGAGAAACTTCTACATGTGCATTGTTCAAAATCCTTTGACAAGATACAAATTCACCAAATGAAATTAGAGCGGCTTTGTGCTGTGCGTCCCGGACAGGAAATAGATTTGTTATAAACATTGAATCATCTCTATGTGGGTTAATCAGGCCATCATTTCTCGTTTCTCATTGTCTCACATTCACTTCAGTAATTACGAGCTGTTTTGCGATTCTCGTAGAATGCGGAACCAAATTGTCAAGTCTTGATTTGGCTCATTGTTGATTTCATTAGGCCGAGCCGCTCCAGACAACAGATCTAATGAAAAGCTAAAGTGAAAACACCGGGCCGCTGTAATGCTGCATTCTGGGGCTTTAATGGCATTAGGGTTGGGTTTTTCCGAGGCTAACGATGCATTGTGCTCCTACCTAGCTGCGCTCGGGGTAATGTCTCCGCATTATGAGACCTTTTTAATCGGCTTTGGTGGCCTGTTTGTCTGCAGAATGCATGTAATATCATCCCGGCCCAGGTACCGCTGTTGCTATAGCAATCCTAATTACAAAAGCTTCATTAACTCACAACAGTTTTTGTCAGTCAAAGGGGTTCACATTAAGGAAATTTACATATTGAGGAAATTAACACAATTGGCATGAAACCAGGGTCATTAAAATGAGAAGGGGCCTAACAAAGAGAAAGGAAAGCGCCTGTGTGCGAGGAAGAGGAAGAGGAAGAGGAGAGGTAATGCAAGGGAACCAGAGTTTCTTCTTTGAATGTGTGCTGAATAACCCTGCCTTCAAGATCTAAAAGTGAATCCATCATGGTGTTGTTCCAGTTGCTAACATCAACGTCATGGTAGCTGCCTTAAAACAAACACTTCATTATCAGAGGAAGAATCTGGCTCCATAGCCAACAGTTTAGTGTTGGAGGAAGCCATTCATGTTTACATCTTCTGTCACAAACACAAGCATCGAGTGCGACGAACAACAACCAGCTGTAACATCACAACAAGTCTGTATTGTGCCATGTTTAGTACTTCATATCTTGCTTAAGTTATAGTCCATGTTTAGATTGAGTTAGTTATGTTAAGTTGCAGTCACTTTTCTAGTCTTATCATGCACGTACCTTTCAATCTCGTTTCAGAGCCCTTGACTTCCGGTGATTGTCAGCCCCACGCTTGATGGTTGCCACCTGTGTCCTTTTGATCCTTCTATATAAAGTAAATGTCTCCCTTTGTCCTGTTTTCCTCAAATTCAGCTTAGACTTTGGTTTCACTTTGGATTTGAATCATTGCAATTGATTCACAGTTTTCGTGTCACGTTCATATTAATATGGCTGAAGTGGAATAGTCCATTTCTCTCAGGAACCTTCCTAACGGAGTGAAATGACCCGGAAGTCCCTCAGTGGCAGCCATGATAAGTGCCGTTCCAATACTCTAGATGATAGGAAAGGAGGTTTCAAGCTTCCTTTATCACCTCCTTTAGCTTAGGAACCACTGGACCTCCCTAACCGAAAGGAGAGGAGAAAGTGCTGCCCCACAATGCATTGCAGCCGCAGCATTTGCCGTCACTCAACAGTCGGCCGTTCACGGAAACAACCGATTATGACGGAGAAATTATCAGTGACGTGCGGTGAGGTTCATGGCTGGTGAGGCACTGACTCTTTCAGAGTCAGATTTACAAATATTATATATTTTGACCTTAAAGGTGGCGGGGTAGGTAATTTTGGAGAAACCAGCTCGAGTGCGCTAGAATTTGAAAATACACAGCCCCTCCTCCAACACACACGAACGCGCACATGACCAATGAGGGCACGAGATAAGTTTGTGCACAGATGGAAGGCTGACAGGCAGGATATTTTAGCCGGACTGGCTAAAATGAGTGGTCGTGCTTTTTACAGTACTACGGCTTCCACAGATGAAATGTTTTTATGTATTTTTTGTCAAAGCACTTCAGATATTCATTGCTATCGGGATGTTAAGAGCATTCCATGGAATATAACAAAAAGTGTATATCGTGCCGGTTTCTCAAACTTACCTACCCCACCTTTAATCGAAATATTCTGTTATTTTCAAAAGCTTTTTTAGTCTGATGCTTCGATTCATTTTAAACAGACCGTTCAACAAAAGGATACCCAAAATCTAAATATTGGATTGTTCTCTCTTAGTAAGATCCAATTTTCATTACAAATGTGGTCTTACCTTGACTTGAAGATGAAGTCCATGCTATCCTTCTGGACAACAATCTTTATTACTTTTTTGTAAAAGTCCTCCTTATCTTCCTGTAGTTTCAAAAGTCTAGCTTGTTGCATCTATCTCCCGTCTCTGCTTAGAATAACAGTAGCAACAAGAACCTGTGGGCTCACTTGCGCCCCCTTCAGTGCGGCAGAGGTTGTGGCTGCCTCCCCTGGTGCTTTTCTCATTGCCGTTGTACGATGAGACCAGCGAGCTTAAATATCATATATACGTGAAATAAGTTATTTAGAGACTATGGATGGCGAGGATAAATGTAATAAAGGGATCTACAAACATTACATTGGTGACATACAGTGAGATGGTGCAGGCATGCGCTTAGGGCCCGCTTTCCAGACAGTTTCTGTGGGGTGACGCATTCTGAGGTGAGGCAGATCTCATCTGTGCCTCACCTCACCACACAGTAACTGGAGCGCGCTCACAAAATAAGTGCCCGCGCTAAATTAGTGCCCGTGCTCCATCAAGTTACTGTGGGCTTCTGTGAGGCAGAGCTCGTCCCTGCCTCACTTCTCAATCTCATCGCTCCCCGTAGTTGTAGCGGAGCTCGGCAAATTAGCCGATTTTTACTATAAAAAGCGATTGGAATCAAACAGAAATCACATTTACAACACAGATCAGTGGACACATTTTATTATTATTATTATTTGTATTATTATTCTTTGTTTCTGTTACATTGGAGAATGACAAGTGAGGCTCTGCAAGTGTCCCCCTGACCGCACGTCGCTGGAAATGATATCATGAAAGTGCTTATTAAGCTTTTTTAAACGTATGTGGGAAGTTGCCAAAGTGCTTTGTTCTGAACGTTCATCAGTATTATAATCAAAGAGAGAAATATGAACGTTAGTTTTTACTGAAATGATCAAATAAAGTCAACATTTCACAGTCTTTACTGAGCTGTGTGGAGTTTGTTCAACTTTTAAAAGATGTTTGAATGGTGATATACACAGTGATAGATGTTAAGGACTAACGTTTATAATAAATACATCTGTATTGATTGATCTTTTCATCAATCATACGTATTGGGATCATTTGTATTAATGTGGACCGGAGGGAGAGGGGGACGAGCAGAAGTTTCACTTTCCTTTTTTATTTCAATTCCAACTTTGGTCCTGAAGAATCTGTTTCTCTGTTGTCCACGTTCATAAAGCCTAAAGCAACAGCATCAGAGCACAGAGTCTCTAGATGAGTTTACAGTAGCCCCTCCTTCTTATTGAACATCCATGTTTGTAGTCCGCTGTATAGAAAACTGTAGTTTCCATAGTTTCCCCACAGCAGCAGACGCACATTCAGGACGTCCGCTGGCGCATCAGAAACACGTGGGATAGTGAAGTGCAGTCGATTCTCTAAAGTACCGCAGTCTCTTCTCCTAAGTCCTTTTGAATTCTCCTATCCACTATCCCTTAACCCCGTGACCTTTCACTCAGAGGTCAAGGGATAGACGATAGGAGCTGATCTTTTTGATTATTCGACCGCAACCCAGGTGTATAAATAGCACTTAAAGAAAACTACATGGTTTTATTTGGGGTTAGGTCGATTGGTATCAACAAGCTACTAATTTAATATGCATATCTAAATCCTATTTCAGTCACAAAAGGCATTATTCTGCAGAAGTGTAAATTGTATTTCTGATAGGTCTGACGGTAGGTTATCAAAAAAACGTCCTTAAAAAACCTTTGAGTGATCATCCTCTGGGGACCATGAAGATCTACAGCAAACGGATATTAAGCAATTAGTGGCTATCACCATCCTCCGACTGACTAAATAAGTAAACTACTAAATGCTGCTGGTTACTGAACAGAATATAATTACACCTTTGTTCAGGGTCTATTTGTAGACTTTAACACACTGGGGTTTTTCAAGATTTGTGATTTAACTTTACTGTTCTGTTCTGTATTCAGACCCGGCGGCAGACATACGTCTCTGGGCGGGCATTTGATTTACCAGGGCGGGCCGGGCCCACCCCCCCGAAACTTACATTTCCCGGGAAATCTGAATCGTCAACGGGGGGGGGGGGGGGGGGGGGGTTTGTTAGACGCTCGAGATTTGTCAACGGGGAGGGTGGGGGGGTTTAGGTTGCCATAAGGCTGTTGACGGTCTTATTATAGGCTACATCCATTGGTTGGTTTTGTGGCACATTTGTAACGCTGTGCTAACTTGGGCAGGGTGGAGAGGTGGAGTGAGGTTGAGCGATAGAGAGAAAGGGAGAGAGAGATTGAGCGAGGCAGAGAGCATGTGCAGCGATCTGCTTGCGCACAGAGCAGCAGTTTGTGAGAGAGCCGGCTTGAGAGTCAATTTCTCTTCAAAATAGAATTGATTGCCAGCCTCCCTTGTCCCTGGCTTGCTTGCTCGTTGGTAACGTAACTGATGTCTTCTAATGTGCTGCATCTGGCGCTGAGTTGCCAGATTCCTTTCAAGTGTATAAGTGTGAACCACTTCCTGATATCCATTGTTGCAGATACATATAAATGATAAAAGCCAAACTAACCTAGCAAGAGTAAACTGACAGGCTGCTGTGCCGCATCTCACTCAAGACCCCACACGACTCAACCCAGAGAGAAACCAGTCTCGCGCGCAGCCTTTCATTCAGAATTTCATAGCAAAATTAAAAAATGATATTAAACTAATCTTTCAACATAGTTTAAAACAAAAATAAATATTAGGACAAAGCCCTACAAATAACAACAATGAACAGAATCAGTGGCGGCTCCAGAGTGTTTGTGTTGGGTAATCTATGGTAGGGCTAACCCATACAGTGGGGGGGCTCAAGTCAGTATTTGCAATGTAATTACATACACGCTCCCCTTGACAGTGAAACGCCACGCGTGAGGTTTAGATTATGTCCCTGTCTAAATCCAAATGGAACTGTATGAAATAAAAAGGCACATTTGTCTTGTAGTAAATAAAAAGGGCGACCTGGAGCCAATCCTGCAACTTCCCCACAGGTGAAAGAGTTGACCTGCTGAAAACCAACCCCTGCAGGGGGTCTGGGGGGATTCTCCCCCAGGAGATGTTTTGAAATACTAACATAAAATACACATTCTGGTAATCTCTGGAGAAGAGAAATAAATACATCTATTACTACACGACATATTTAAAAAAATGAATGGTATTTTAGTTTGTTGTTACTTTGTTCTGAAAGCTGAACCTGCTGCTCCTCACAGAGAGAAGAGGGAAGAGGCTGTGAGTTACTTTACATGGTGGATAAGGGTGGATAGCCCCCATTGTTCTGTGTGTCAACATGAAAGACAGCCCACTCACCTGTCACTCATCACACCGTGGGGTCTCATTTAATTACGTGTTGATTTCTATCAACAAGTAATGTTGTATCGATGTATATAGAGATGTACTACAGCAAAAGTATTCTCCGTCGGGACTTCCTGCAACAACACCGCGCCGTTATCTTGATTCTGATTGGCCAGAAGACATTATCAAAGATGTTCTATTGAGAAGAGGATCACTACGTGACAAAAGTTTTCAAACCGTTTCTAGTCTTCGGTATTTACTGCTGTCTGTGCAATTTACTCCGCGCGAGTTGGCAGACTTTATTTTGCTTACTTTAAAATCATTTCTCATGGTGGGGCTAAGCCATGTCTTGGTATGGCTGTAGCCTACCCCAGTATACCCTGGAACCGCCACTGAACATAATAATAAAACAATGAAAATGTTGTATTCAGCCCTGATTAAAACAGCGGGCCCAAATCCTGGATGGGCGGGCCCGGCCCCATGGGGCCCGCCCATGACGCCGGGTCTGTCTGTATTCCTTAAAATAACGTGTTTTAAAAAAGAAAATCTATATTATATGATCATGTGATGTAAGCCACGCTCGTGAGTTTCATCCTTTAGTTTATTTAAAGAGACCTGTGTACCATGAATATGCACATGTCTGTCTACAGCAGGGGTGGGGAACCTCCGGCCCCCGGGCCGTATACGGCCCGCGAGACCATTTGGTACGGCCCTCGAGGTAATTTATAAACACACGTAAAAAAGAAAAAATGAAAGAAATCTAGACCGCAAAAAAATTAAACAAGCGAGTGCCTGTTTTTCCTGGCCAAGGTCAGGGTCCTTGAACACAACACGAGCCTAACGTGTCATCACGTGGTATATGTCTCGTCTGACAGGAGTGCAGTTCTGACGGAGAGCACCAGAACGCGGCTCAGGCACTTCAGATAAGGAGCCGTACACATGCTGCAGGTTCTGCGTGTCTGTGTCTTTAGTTGAAAGCCCAGAGGCATCTGTTCATCTGTCATTCTGATCATACAGTCAATAACTGTGTTGTTAGCATCTGGTTAGCTAGCTATGCTAACGGATATAAGAAGCTTTTTCTCCAACCAGTGAGGTAAAGGCACATCTTTATATGATCATTATAGTTATATAAAAATAAGAGAATAAAGTAAACGGGTATAAAATACTATATGACAGTAAACAAAAGTTGTTATTAATAAACAAGAATACAGTTTGAAAGGAGAGAGATTTGTAAAATATCCATAAAGAAAAAGTAAATCTGCTTCCAGTTCTGTTTCATCTGGTGTTGAGATGTTTCCATAGAGCTCTAATGTTGCTCTCAAAGTGCACCAGATTGATGCTTTCACTTCAACATTTAAAAAAAAATCTTCCTGGGGGAGCATGCCCCCCGGACCCCCCTAGAGGAGGTTAGGTCCCCCCCCCCCCCACTTAAATCATGTCCACATGGATAGGAGTCTAAATACATTTGCACACATCTTGTGTCCATATCTTTCTGTTTTGGTGTTCACGCCACACCGTGCACGTGCATGCATCATCATGGTGAGATATCTGGATTCAGAGGTAGCTTTTTCTTTGCACAGCATGAAATGAATGGGCTGTGATTTTAGTTTTTTTAAGCAGAGGTCAATCATTTGTACGGCCCTCGGAGGATGCTGAAAACATTGAAATGGCCCTTGAGAGGAAAAAGGTTCCCCACCCCTGCTCTACAGCGTCTTATTGAGCATAGGGTCTTATTGAGCATAGGGTCTTATTGAGCATAGGGTCTTATTGAGCATAGGGTCTTATTGAGCATAGGGTCTTATTGAGCATAGGGTCTTGAAACATGTGATTGTAAAAGGTCCAAAGGCATAGAGCTGTGTAAACTGAAAAGAAGTGTATGAAACCTGTGAGATTGTGTTATTCTTTAGGCAGACACATGCTGTATACTCTTGATGGACTTGAAGTATTCTGTCTCTTATCTTGTTGTACGACAATATAATAATTCCTTCAATCAGCCGTGTGTCTGTGTCTCTATTTTGTTATATCTTGAGTGTCTAAGGTTTGGGGTCCAGGACTGTTTCCTGTGTGCAGCAGAGGGACTGCAGGACTTCCATTGATCTGCAGCTCCATTACAGCTCGGCTTCCTCACCGTTAGTAATTATAAAGTGAGGCAATACAGGGTTAAACAGCGGAACAAATGAAATGAATTATAACGTCATAATGGAACTTCATTTCTTCCTTATTATCTTTCAGGTCACTCGGGGTCCCTCGGAGATTCTCAGGAGGTCCGTCCATTTTCATTTGGAAAGCCCCTCAAAGCCTCCTCGTATGTTACAGTAATAACATTACAATAATACAATTAGCCATGAGGTGGAGGCCGACACCAGCTGACTGGCCCTTTATCAAAAGCCTGATGCTGGAAGAGGCATATGATGGAAATTAGAATTATAACTCTGTTAAGGAAAAAGGAGATTTTTATTGGGGTACTTTTTATTTTCCCACATATCATTGAAAGTCTATTACTTTCATTAGTCGTTCAACGCGCCCTCGTTGACTTGCTCTTATGATATTCCCCGCTGCCATCAGAAGTGTAGTTGCCCTTGGTGGGATCAACCTTCGGAGGTGTATATCACCCACAATGCATTGCAGTTATGCAGTTGTGCTGCAATAAATGACATCCATGGTTAATTTGGGTGGTAGTAATGCACATACAAACTTCTTCCACATATCAAGGACTTGTAAATGAAGCAAAACTAAAATAATATCTGACATGCTTTTCAGTTTCTCCTTCTGACTCCCATCTAAAAGACTAAATAAATACGTGTTAACACCGATATATAATAGGCTGATAACATTACACGTGTTGTAAGAGAAGGTTTGCTCCACCCACTGCACACTGGGTAAATGAAACATGACGATGGGCCCCTTCAGGTCCTTAAGCAGAGTCTGTGCTGTTAAAGTGGCCGTCATTTGAGAAAACGAGCCATCTTTCCCTCTTAATCTGTAAATAAAAGAAAACAAATACTTTTCTCTGACTTTAATACAAACCAAACTCTGCACGATGAAAACAGCAGGTTTGAAAACATGTCATTTGGACCTCAATGGGACATGTGTTCTGTTTTGTCATTTTGTTTAGAGGTTTAATTAGTTGAAGGTTACGTTCGGCCCTATTACTGTCTTTTTCCCAACCTTGCATGCAGTCATTAGCATAATCACCTACCCTACATGCTACACAAAATGCCCTTATGTTTTTGTCTTTATTAAAAATAGCAAGCGGCAACATTTGTTACTACAGTCTACACTGAAACAGGTATAATACTCCATTCCCGCAGCAGCACCTCCTTTTGCTCCTGATGTTATCGTCGTGTATGAAACATGATATTAATTATGCACATATTTGGGTCATGTCATGCTCCTGCCAAATGTAATCACAGCAGGAGGTCCTCCCTGTGCTCCGGCGGCTGGGTATTGACCCTTCTTGTCACATCATGTACCGGCTTACACTCTGTATTGCCGGTGAAGCACATAATGAATGAGCGCGGCAGTGTGTTGTGACTTGTAGCGAGGCGCCGGCCTGCAGAGTTGATAAATCACCGACAGATCGAAGCACACTCTGCGCCAACGGGCTCTGACCAGAATACAGCCACCGTGAGACGCAGATCAATGAGGCTGTTGACCCGCTCACTGCTCCAGGTCCAGATTAGAAAATGTGAGAAAAGAGGAATTATTTCTGCTCTTGAAGGGAAATATTTTCCTCTGGTTTGTCTTTTCATACAGACTCATGGAGTGGGAGATAAAACACATCCGAGCTGAAATCTATCTGTCAGGATTTGACAGCAGAGATGGATTTATGAATCTGAGAGGAGATGGCTGACCACTTCAGATCACGAGAGGGTCCGGAGAAGGCTTCAAAAGGACAACCACGTCTTAATGTTGGGGCGATATCTTTTTCACAGCTAACTGACCAATGAAAAGGCCAGCAGAACCCAACGATACGATACGATAACACTTTAATGGTCAGATCAAGTCTGAAATGTGACTTGCATCACAGCAGCTCCATGTGTAACATCAACAGACACATATCAAGACACATGAGAAACAAACATTACATTACATCACATTTAGCTGAGGCTTTATCCAAAGCGACTTACAATAAGTGCGTTCGACCAGGAAGACACAACCTTGAAGAAAACAGAATCATAAAGTACATCAGGTTTCATAGAGCCAAACATTTCAAGTGCTACTCAACTGGCTTTAGGTAAGCCAGTCCTTTATTAGTATATAAGTGCTTTGTTAATAGTTCTATCGCTGGAAGTGGAGTCGAAAGAGAACAACAACAAACATTTAACATGACAGCAGGATCAGTGAGAGAGAAGCTGCTCAAAGGGCCTTCATCTGATCTGGATTCAGCTCTGTGTTCACTGAGAGGACTGACTGGAGCAAAGGATGCTTCAGTCTGACTTTATTGAAGCGGGACAAGCCAAAATGACTCTTGGAGTCCCACAAGGTACTGTACTCGGACCTATTCTGTTTGCCTTATATAAAAGAGTAGGCTCAAGTTTTTACTTTCTTATGAAGCATATCGTTAGTGCTCGCTCAGTCTTACCTTACCTTACCTACAGGCCTAATCCGTCTGTTTTAGTGTTACACAATTATTTGAATTTGAGCGAGAAAAGAGTAGAGCATACGATATTAATGCTGCGCTGATAGTACATATCATCTGCAAACAAGCTTTTATATATTTGGTGAAATATGACAAACCTCCATAAGAAGAAAGAACTAAAGCAGCTTGATAATCTTTACTCTCATAGAAAACACCGAACCTGCAGCCTTTCTTCCGGAGCATTAGCAGCCAGTTTACGGTTTGTAGTTACACGCGGCAGTGAACATTTTAAAGGTCTTTAAACCTCAACTCTACCACAGGTGTGTGACAGAGCCAATAAAAGGCCAATATCGACGAACCCATAAACCGCAGCAAACAGCCGTGATGTGTCCTCGGGGATACGCTGTTTCTGAGACGCTGCACAAAGAGGAAAAGTGGCCTTTCACTGCCATGGAAATCAGAGGTGCGTGTTGTAATCACAGAGAAGAAAGAGACGGTTAGAAATCAGATTCCCCGAAGACACCTGAGAGCGGCGGCTCATCATCAGGCTGTACTTTGCTGATTACGGGCTAATCATGGCCTGAACGCAGCCTCTGCAGCGCGGAGAAATCACTGCTTATTATCTGTTAAGAAGCTCCCCCAGGGCTGAGGCTGATAATATTTACAGCGTGTCATTAAAGACTCTATTTTGCATTTAAATGTATAAAGAAAAATAAACATTTGGTTGAAAGATGTAGAAAAAGACAAAGACGTCTTAAATAATTTATTGCACAAAACCAACTGCGTTTAATCTCTGTATTAGTTAGAGATGTTCATTTAGAACACGTGTATTTTAATGTACTGTATAGCATTACAAGAGAGTTAAGCAATAATCTGCAATAACAGATTATTAAAAAAATACATTACACTTATATATAAACATAAAAAGGTCCTTAAAACCTATATAAATAAATAGATCAAATAAAAGAAAGGAAAACGAGAGAAAATCCTAATAATTTAAAGTAAAAATGTTCAATTAAAGATGAATACAAACATGAAAAGGTAAAGAAAAAATAAAATATAATTTAAATAAAAAATTATGCAATAAAAGACACAAATGAATAAAATGTTTACATAAAAAATAACATGGATTAATACAATTATAACATCAAACAAAGTTGAATAAAAATGTGCACGTTGTACAATAAATAACAACGATAAGCCAAGAGAATTTGTTAGAGGTCCAATGCATGAATACATTTCTCCTAAATATGATGAAACATGAATTGGACTTAGAAAGGAACACTTCTGTGCATTTAAACAACGTGTTTCACAACATGAAGTAAGTGTTAAGCTAAGCATGTGTAGCGTTTGTCGAGAGCAAAAGCTACTGGGGATCCTTAATAAACATGTGACTGTAACCACATTAATTATTGCTTTGCCTAAAAAGCAGAGTGTGCACGTGCAGCAGCGTGCACATGAAGCAGTGTGCATGTGAAGCAGCGTGCACATGAAGCAGTGTGCATGCGTCTCCCTTTCATGAGGCATCTCGTGCAGCAGGAGGGCAAATTGGGCTGAACTAATTAGGATTTAAATGAAAGCATAATTGGACATTTTGCGCTTGTCATCCAATGAGAGACAGATGGCTTTGTAATTACATTACAAGTGTGACATCACAGAGTTACGCACCCCCCCCCCTCCCGCACCCCTTCCCGTCCTTCACGCCGCAGCGACCAGAAGTGGCCCGCGTTCAAAAAACAATTTACTGTTGATTTCCATCATCACTCAGAATCCTCATCGAGCAGATTCAAAGATTCAAAGAGTTTAATGTCAGATGCACAGCAGCTACAGGGTAGAAATGGAAATGAAATTCTTCTGACCTGAGCTCCTCCAACAATGCAACATAATAATATACAATAATAAAAAATAGTGCAAGAAGTCTGTATACATGTAAGGCAAGGCAAGTTTATTTATATAGCACCTTTCAACACAAGGCAATTCAAAGTGCTTTACAAAAATGAAAGACATTCAGACAAAGGCATTTAAAATCAGTCATTAAAAAGAAAAGCTAATAAAAGAAACATTAAAAGATAAAATACATGGATAAAAGTTACAGTGATAAAAGTTACAGTGCAGTCTAAGATGTGAATAGTTCAATTAAAAGCAGCGACAAAAAGAAAAGTCTTCTTGCTGGATTTAAAAGTAGTCAGAGTTGCAGCGGACCTGCAGGTTTCTGGGAGTTTGTTCCAGATATTTGGAGCATAATAACTGAACGCTGCTTCTCCATGTTTAGTTCTGACTCTGGGGACAGAAAGCTGACCAGTCCCTGAAGACCTGAGAGATCTGGATGGTTCATCATTTAGCAGGAGGTCACAAATGTATTTTGGGCCTAAACCATTCAGTGCTTTATAAACCAGCAGCAGTATTTAGAAATCTATTCTTTGACACACAGGAAGCCAGTGTAAAGACTTCAGAACAGGAGTGATCCACTTTCTTAGTGTTAGTGAGGAACCAGTGTAAAGACTTCAGGACAGGAGTGATCCACTTTCTTAGTGTCAGTGAGGACTCGAGCAGCGGCGTTCTGAATCAGCTGCAGCTTTCTAATAGATGTTTTAGTGAGACCTGTGAAGACACCATTACAGTAGTCGAGTCTACTGAAGATAAAAGACTGGACAAGTTTTTCCAAATCCTGCTGTGACATTAGTCTTTTAACCCTAGATATATTCTTTAGGTGATAGTAGGCTGATTTAGTAACTGTTTTAATGTGACTGTTGAAACTCAGGTCAGAGTCCATGACTACACCTAGATTTCTGGCTTTATCTGTTGTTTTGAACATTGCAGACTGAAGCTCAGCGCTAACTTTTATACGTTCTGCCTTGGCTCCAAAAACCATTACCTCAGTTTTATCTTTGTTTAATTGGAGAAAGTTCTGACACATCCAGTCATTGATTTGTTCAATGCACTTACTCAGT
>JAPTMU010000026.1:1397667-1458959 GCA_028583405.1 Pogonophryne albipinna
CATCGCTATTTCGTTTTAATAAATCCTTAGACCTTTTAAGACAATTTCTGATGTCCATTTTGTAATTCAAACAGAAATGGGAGTCTACAGAATGCACAATAAACAAATCCAGAATAGATTTTTGTTGTTGTTACTATCTGACATCACATACATCGTAGCATAAAAGTTCACAGTTTATTTATAATTTAAAAAAAAGAAGTTTTTAATGTTATAAATAATAAAAAAACGTGTTTATTGGGGGAGGGCAGGAATGTCAGGTGGGCCTGGCCCTCCCACGGCGCCGGGCATGGTGTCGCCTCGCGTCTCTGCGTCTTGGCCATGTGTCGCACTGGAACACACCGCAAAGACTTCAGCCGACGGCCAAGAAGCACGTACGAACTGCGCACGCGTGAGTGGCAATAACTCTCCTTACCAGCAGGCGGCGGTAGTGTGTATTCGTCATTCAAAAGAGGAACCGGAAGACAGACTGCGTGATAACCGAGAGAAGAAGAACAGACTGCGTGATAACCGAGAGAAGAAGAACAGACTGCGTGATAACCGAGAGAAGAAGAACAGACTGCGTGATAACCGAGAGAAGAAGAACCGACTGCGTGATATAAACAAACAACAAATAGCGTTCCATTTTCCCTCTACAGCGAGAAGCTCACGGGGATTTCCCGAACCTGTCGAGAGCTGGAGTTAAATGGAATCTCAGATTTGCCTTCTTAATAGTTTGTTTCCGTCCCTCACTTCCGGTTCTCTTCTCATGCACTGATTCGCTAGCTGAGCAGCCAATCAGAGGGATTTATGTTGCAGACAGCCTTTGGCCGACTGCCCACCGTTTCGACATGTGGAAAAGGTGTCGGCTGAAAAGACACAACGGTGCGGGACACACCGATCTGAGTAGGGCGTGTCGACGCTCATCGACGGCCAAAATCGGCTTGGTGTGAAAGAAAGAAAATAAACGTTTAACTATTTAATAATATGAAGCTCCAACAATAAGAAGTTGAGAAAGCTCCAGATCAAAAGAGATGATGATGTTTCCTGATGCTGGGTTTCAACCACAGTTTGACACCTGACCTCGTGTGTGTGTGTGTGTGTGTGTGTGTGTGTGTGTGTGTGTGTGTGTGTGTGTGTGTGTGTGTGTGTGTGTGTGTGTGTGTGTGTGTGTGTGTGTGTGTGTGTGTGTGTGTGTGTGTGTGTGTGTGTGTGTGTGTGTGTGTGTGTGTGTGTGTGTGTGTGTCTTCATGAAGCATGACGGTGTGTGTGGTTGCTGCTGAGGTCACAGCTCAGATCCACAGTCTGCTGCTCACCTGTCTGAGCAGCAGACTGTGGATCCCTGCAGGACCTGTCATAAAAACACCTGCAACACATGTTACTCTGTGTGGCATCACTGCACACACACACACACACACACACACACACACACACACACACACACACACACACACACACACACACACTTGTGATGATGATACTCAAGCTTGCAACCTCCAAGTCTGAAAAGTGAAACCAGTGCAGAACTGCCTTAAACCTGCATTATTTCTAATATCAGACTCAAAAGTCACTTATGTCTCATCTGTCTTTGCACTTCTTGTTTTATTTTGTATCTCCCTTTTAGTCTAGCTTCAGAGCCCTTTACTTCCTCCCATTGTGTGTTTTCCCGCCGACATATGTCAAGACAACTGTGTGAATGTTCCATATAAAGAAATACAGTAAAATCAGTAAACTCATAACAAAGCAGTTCAACATAGAGAGCGATTATTCAGACTTGCTGTGTCTATAATGTTTTTAAAGTTCCTCAGGAGGCATCCATCTCTTAATTCATTCACTCATTCATTAAGTCAGCTCGTCTGTCCCACTCCGGTATTGATCGATTACACAATAAAAAGAGAATCAGTCAAACTGTATCTGTGGAAAACCCCCCGGCTGCACATTAGGAGCAGATAAAGCCTTGTTTGATGTCAAAAAATTATTTATGCCGAGTCAGGTTTACGGCAAGCTGGCTGCCAAGATGCAATGAACGCTAATAAATAAAAGTCATCCTCCATCAGGCTCCATCACTCACTAACAACTGTTCTCAAGGTGAGCGTTTCTACACGTGCTTGTGGATGTTTCTACAAAAAACAAACATCACAGCAGCTTCAGGTGTGTTTCTGTCTACAAGAGCATTTATTCATGAAGTGATTCCTGGTGTTTTCCATGTGTAACTTCACTGGTGCATGTTGAGTGCCCCCTGGTCTAATAGGGGACGGACTTCCTGCTGGTTACTCTTGTTAAATGATGGCCATCAGTCAAAAACAGCTATGAGAACAAACAGGGGACTATTTTGTGCCAGCCTCTGAGTATTGGCGCTTAATGATTTATTGCCATTTCATCATAGTTTACTAAAATTTGGTTTGGTGATCTTGCACAAAACAAAAAGTGCCTAAATGAGACGACTAAACGTCATCACGCCCAACATTAGCCACCTTTAGCTTAGCGGTGGTGACGTGAAGTCATGTGACCGTGCTGTAGTTCCTTTATAGCTCAACATTAGCCACCTTTAGCTTAGCGGTGGTGACGTGAAGTCATGTGACCCAGCTGTAGTTCCTTTATAGCCCAACATTAGCCTCCTTTAGCTTAGCGGTGTTGACGTGAAGTCATGTGACCGTGCTGTAGTTCCTCTATAGCCCAACATTAGCCTCCTTTAGCTTAGCGGTGGTGACGTGAAGTCATGTGACCCAGCTGTAGTTCCTTTATAGCCCAACATTAGCCTCCTTTAGCTTATCGGTGGTGACGTGAAGTCATGTGACCCAGCTGTAGTTCCTTTATAGCCCAACATTAGCCGCCTTTAGCTTAGCGGTGGTGACGTGAAGTCATGTGACCGTGCTGTAGTTCCTTTATAGCCCAACATTAGCCACCTTTAGCTTAGCGGTGGTGACGTGAAGTCATGTGACCGTGCTGTAGTTCCTTTATAGCCCAACATTAGCCTCCTTTAGCTTATCGGTGGTGACGTGAAGTCATGTGACCCAGCTGTAGTTCCTTTATAGCCCAACATTAGCCTCCTTTAGCTTAGCGGTGGTGACGTGAAGTCATGTGACCGTGCTGTAGTTCCTTTATAGCCCAACATTAGCCGCCTTTAGCTTATCGGTGGTGACGTGAAGTCATGTGACCCAGCTGTAGTTCCTTTATAGCCCAACATTAGCCTCCTTTAGCTTAGCGGTGGTGACGTGAAGTCATGTGACCGTGCTGTAGTTCCTTTATAGCCCAACATTAGCCTCCTTTAGCTTAGCGGTGGTGATGTGAAGTCATGTGACCGTGCTGTAGTTCCTTTATAGCCCAACATTAGCCACCTTTAGCTTAGCGGTGGTGACGTGAAGTCATGTGACCGTGCTGTAGTTCCTTTAAAGCCCAACATTAGCCACCTTTAGCTTAGCGGTGGTGACGTGAAGTCATGTGACCGTGCTGTAGTTCCTTTATAGCCCAACATTAGCCACCTTTAGCTTAACGGTGGTGACGTGATGTGACCGTGCTGTAGTTCCTTTAAAGCCCAACATTAGCTTTTTACTTCAGAAATCATAAAGTTAATATGTGGAGATGCTCCTGCGGAACTAAACGTGTCAGTATCATAAACGTTTGTTTGACACAGAGATTATTTTCTGACATCATCTAAAAATAGTGCTATTAATTATGCCGGCTATGATACAAATAACTTCTGAGTTTGCCAGCAGCAGAGAACAGGATATAATTGTAGTAATTACATGCCAGTCACATCTTTAGTAAACAAAGTCGCAGCTTTGGCAGAAAGACATTCCCCTGTAACCTTCATCTTCAGTGTGAAAGTGAATTCATCACCACGGAGGAAACAATCAAATGTAAGCATTGATTAGCGGAGGAGATACATCAAAACTCTGCCATGAGGAAAAAATGCATTTTACAGGCAGCTGCAGGAGGAAGTGAATTGCATCGTGGGGAATGTGAGGGAATGACACCTGAAATAAAACTACCCGAGCGAATTATAAGGTGAGCAGAGGCTCCTCTCATCCCCTCTGAGTGAAGGACTCGCTGCAGTTTCACGCTGAGAGGCTTTTCACCAGCCTGAGAGAGGAGCTGCCTTTGAAAACTCAAATATAGAAACAACCGAAACACCTCTGACTGCTGCGGGCTGAACTCTGCGTCATATGGGATGTTTGCACCCCAGATTAGCACACAGTCGTGGATGCTAGAGAAATACGATGGTTAAGACGCCAGAAAGAGACAAAAGACTATAACCCTTTTGTCTCGCTGCGGTTGTTTTTGAAACAAAGATTGTTTACTTCTTTATAAAGTATGAAGTGGAAATGTTTGAAGCCTTGAGTTTGTTGCCATTTCTGAGAGGTTGGAGCTAAGTGCAATCGAACGCTGAATAAGACATTTTCAGAAAACGCGCTTTTAACGTCCAAAAGTTGTAAGACCAAAACATGGACGACAAATGATCCATTATTGTCTAGTTTACTCTAAAGAGCACAATAAGCTGTGTTGAAGAAGACTTCCAACTAAAGATTGAGACCATGAACTATTCAGGAACATGTTTACTGAGGCAAATCAAGAGAGAAGCGTGATTTGACGTCAGAAGTAGTGAAGTAATCACAAAGTTGTAAGCCCAACATTTGAGACTGATAACTTTCGAATTGTCCGTAAATGTCAAAAGTCTGCGTAATAACATGTTATTTTATTCGTAAATGTCATATTTATAGATATTGTAGTTGGTTGTCTCTTTAGCCAAACAGCTACCAAAGCACCAAGTAGGCGTGTGGCGTGGTGGATAGAGCCTTGGTGTTGGGGGGTCACAGGTTCAAACCCCACTACAGTCAGCATGTCGTTGTGTCCCTGAGACACTTCACCCCAAATAGCTCCTGTGGGGATTGTCCACAGAATTGAGTATGTAAGTCGCTTTTGATAAAAGCGTCTAACAAGTAACATGTAATAGTGCCAAAGTAGCAGCTAGGTGGCTAACGCTAACAAGCTCAAAATGAGGCAAAGATGGCAGCATCTGTTTCTCTTTACTGCTACGAAATGGGAGGAAGTGGAAACACGTTGTGCATCTTCCTATAAAGGCCATGTTGGATAATGACCATGAGTCATGACTGAAGAGAAATGCTGGAACATTTGTGGCAAATTGTGCTCATCACAAAAAGAAAAACAAACATTTGTATTTGAATCCTGTTATGATTCATATTTGATTACATTAATATCTGAAATAAATGGTTTCCACTTGGTTTAAAAATCCATTCCTCCCCTTTAAGATGGAAACAAAGACGTGAATGGTTTGGCACCACAGGGGGTAAGATACATTTCTGAACAGCATATTTTAAATGATGTTTCCCCCACAACAGTCATTTGATTTCTGTGCAGGTCCAATCAATGACACAGGCGGTGTGAAGCCTTGGGCTGCGGCGTTGGGAGGAGGAAGGGAAACGCTGCAGTCATCAGGCATTTGTGTCTAATGATAGGAATGTGCCCCCGTGTCGATGAAGCACATCAGCATCTCCACAACATTTTTGTTCCACGTCATTAATCTGCAGAAGCTTCCTTAGCGGGAAAAACAAAATGGAATTAATTAGGGAGATGCAGGACACCAAGTTGAGGAATTAATAAAACTGCGTTCCTCGTTAATGGACACAAAACAAACGACGCCATTATTCTTCAAACGGCTCGTTTCTGACTCACAATGCAGAGCGATGCCGTCCCGAAATGAGTTTCAATGAGAACATTTCATTAGGGATTATCGCCCAGCGAGGACGCCGGTCACAAACAAAGCTCCTCCTTCTCAACTTTTCCAGTTTCTTCTTAGTTAGAAACACACCTCGTGTTTTCAGACGTCTCTCCGGAGAAGTGTGCAGGTTTAGAAACATAAAGAGAGTCTGAGAGCTTTGTTGTTTCTGCTTTGGTTTCAGTTTGTTTGTTATTAGAGGCTCACAGCCTTCTATAGGTTAGTAAAGGTTACCATTGACGACATTATTAGTGTAAAAGCCTAATATATCAGATACAATGATTGCCAGAGTTAAAAGCATTGCATTGAACATTTTAGCCTCTAACCATTTGGCAGAGTCTCTGTCTCAGAGTGAGTCGTCTCATAACCGTCAGTGTGTGTCAGTGTGTCTGAAATGACTAGGTTAGCTGCGTTAGCTAGCTAGCTCACAGCAGATCTGCAGTAACATCAGAAGGAGTCATGTGACCACATTGTTAAAATAAGACCATCAAACATTTCAGTTTCCAACAACAGAGACAGTTGTTCAGCTTTATAATCCTGAACGCCACCAAGCGCTCCGTCCCATCTGTGTGCGTCACTCTTTAGTGTCCCCTGGTCTCCCAGCTGTGTGCGTCACTCTGTAGCGTCCCCTGGTCTCCCAGCTGTGTGCGCCACTCTGTAGTGTCCCCTGGTCTCCCAGCTGTGTGCGTCACTCTGTAGCGTCCCCTGGTCTCCCAGCTGTGTGCGTCACTCTGTAGCGTCCCCTGGTCTCCCAGCTGTGTGCGTCACTCTTTAGTGTCCCCTGGTCTCCCAGCTGTGTGCGCCACTCTGTAGTGTCCCCTGGTCTCCCAGCTGTGTGCGTCACTCTGTAGCGTCCCCTGGTCTCCCAGCTGTGTGCGTCACTCTGTAGCGTCCCCTGGTCTCCCAGCTGTGTGCGTCACTCTTTAGTGTCCCCTGGTCTCCAGCTGTGTGCGTCACTCTTTAGTGTGCCCTGGTCTCCCAGCTGTGTGCGTCACTCTTTAGTGTCCCCTGGACTCCCAGCTGTGTGCGTCACTCTTTAGTGTCCCCTGGTCTCCCAGCTGTGTGCGTCACTCTTTAGTGTCCCCTGGACTCCCAGCTGTGTGCGTCACTCTTTAGTGTCCCCTGGACTCCCAGCTGTGTGCGTCACTCTTTAGTGTCCCCTGGTCTCCAGCTGTGTGCATCACTCTTTAGTGTGCCCTGGTCTCCCAGCTGTGTGCGTCACTCTTTAGTGTCCCCTGGTCTCCCAGCTGTGTGCGTCACTCTTTAGTGTCCCCTGGTCTCCAGCTGTGTGCATCACTCTTTAGTGTGCCCTGGTCTCCCAGCTGTGTGCGTCACTCTTTAGTGTCCCCTGGTCTCCCAGCTGTGTGCGTCACTCTTTAGTGTCCCCTGGGGCCTCATTTATAAAGGGACACCGTTGGCAGAAGGAAGAATGGAGAGAAATGTGTGGAAATAATACCATAAATAAAATGTTACCTCTCATTTATCAGATATGAAGAATTCATTTTCAAACATTGATTAAAGCTGATCTTAAAATGATTAAACAAACGCCTGTTTGAGACTCCTCAGCGCACACAAACACATCACCTGGAGAAATAAATAAATACAGATATGTTATTGAAAACCACCTCGAATATGTTGTGTTAATGTTATGAAATGTTTTCTCATAAATGATGCGGTAAGCAGGAGGACAGAATTACGTCTAAACTGACGACGTTTTGCATTTCTAGGTCTGGAAACTAAGAACACCATATGTGGTAAATTGTACAGCTAATATAACACAACACATTAGTTGTATTTCCTCTAACTTGTGGATATAGAGTTGCTGCGGGGAGGGGGGGGGGTTGAGATGCACAGGCTGCAGTGGAGACGCTGCGCACAGCTGATCGACAGCTGGAACACAAACCACCAAATACGAAAACATAATTCAGATCCAGTCGTCATGACTCCACTCCGGAGGGATTCCCCGTTCACTTCTTAGTCTCTCATCAAGGGGGGGGGGGTACTAACACACTGCCTGAGGAAGGCTGTGTATTGTTTTTGTCATGAACCTTTTTCGGACCACTTATTTATTTATGTTGGTGACGATCCGACCTCCATGCTGCTACTCTGGTTCAAACCACCAAACAATATGATTTATCTCCACCTCCCCAAAATAACCACAATCTGACACGGTGTGAGACGTCTGTTTTAGCTGTTCTGTCGTCATTTCCTGCAATCTCCTTCATGCAGTCAGTCAGAATGAATGAATGAATGAATGAATGGGCGTTTCTTTGACTATTTATAGGTAAATCTGGGCGTTACGTGAAGCCGCAAAAGCTGCACCGCATTTCGAGTCGGTTGTGATTTATAAAGGGAAACCGGCGTAGGAAGTGCCGTACGCACTTTCCTCACCGGTACGCAATGTTTGGTGAATCGGAAAATGTCTGAACATTTCTGTACCTATTTTTGGGATTTCTACTACGTAAGCAACCTTCCCACGTGAATCCTACGCACGGCGTTATAAATGAGGCCCCAGGTCTCCCAGCTGTGTGCATCACTTTTTAAAGTGAGTTGTTCTCATAGACTTCTATACAATCTGAGGTAATACATCCAGAGAGAAGTTAGGCAATTCAATTCAATTCCAAACCTTTATTTATCCAGGTAAAATCCCATTGAGATCAATGATCTCTTTTACAAGGGAGACCTGCAGCAGTAGGTTCCACAAGAAGACATCAAAACATAAACAACAGAACAACAAAAGGACATCATACAGCACAATGTACAGGGATTACAATGTACATATTTAACCACATGTACAGGTACCAACAGCATCTGATTGGTTAGCATCCAACCGAGGCTCCTTCTGAATCTGATATTTGGTGTTTCCACAGAGGCTTCAGATTTCTCTGACACACTCAGATGTAAGTAATGAAATGCATTGCCCCCCGAGGGAAGAGATAAAGCTCTCGCCGTGTGATCGGAGTTTCACGTCATCAACAAAATGTGCCGCGGGGGGAGAAAACATTTAACCGGCTGCTTGGTTTTTGGGGTCCAGGTGGTGGGGGGGTCAAGCAGATGTGTTAGGAATCAATATGAGATGACTGAGGGGAGGAGAGGCTTCTCACCTGAGGACAGAGAGACCTTCCTCTAATCTACTCAGGGAGAAAATTGTAGAGCTCAATTTAAGACATAACCCATGAAATTAACACCTCCAGCTCTCTCTCTGCTACCAAGAGAGATTTCACAGAGCGGGCAGACGCTTTCAACTTTTCAAAGTGAGAGAGGCCCCGACTTTTATTCCAGGATTCACCTCATGTGCCTCCTCTCCCACCAGGGAGGGAGGAGCATGGAGGTGAAATGGCTCCAAAGTATTGTTCAGACGGGGAATGTGGAGCGAGACGTCACCTGGGAGTCAGAGAGAGGGTGGAGTTCAGAACACGGGTAAATATAAATGTTGGTTTCCAAGAGAGACCTTCAAGTCCTATCTGCTGCTTCCATTTATTTATATGTGTGTTTGTTTTAAAGAGTCCTCTCCTGCTGATGTTCAGGTGTATATCAGTATGTAGTGTCTCTACTTTAAAGAGTCCTCTCCTGCTGATGTTCAGGTGTATATCAGTATGTAGTGTCTCTACTTTAAAGAGTCCTCTCCTGCTGATGTTCAGGTGTATATCAGTATGTAGTGTCTCTACTTTAAAGAGTCCTCTCCTGCTGATGTTCAGGTGTATATCAGTATGTAGTGTCTCTACTTTAAAGAGTCCTCTCCTGCTGATGTTCAGGTGTATATCAGTATGTAGTGTCTCTACTTTAAAGAGTCCTCTCCTGCTGATGTTCAGGTGTATATCAGTATGTAGTGTCTCTACTTTAAAGAGTCCTCTCCTGCTGATGTTCAGGTGTATATCAGTATGTAGTGTCTCTACTTTAAAGAGTCCTCTCCTGCTGATGTTCAGGTGTATATCAGTATGTAGTGTCTCTACTTTAAAGAGTCCTATCCTGCTGATGTTCAGGTGTATATCAGTATGTAGTGTCTCTACTTTAAAGAGTCCTCTCCTGCTGATGTTCAGGTGTATATCAGTATGTAGTGTCTCTACTTTAAAGAGTCCTCTCCTGCTGATGTTCAGGTGTATATCAGTATGTAGTGTCTCTACTTTAAAGAGTCCTCTCCTGCTGATGTTCAGGTGTATATCAGTATGTAGTGTCTCTACTTTAAAGAGTCCTCTCCTGCTGATGTTCAGGTGTATATCAGTATGTAGTGTCTCTACTTTAAAGAGTCCTCTCCTGCTGATGTTCAGGTGTATATTAGTATGTAGTGTCTCTCCTTTAAAGAGTCCTCTCCTGCTGATGTTCAGGTGTATATCAGTATGTAGTGTCTCTACTTTAAAGAGTCCTCTCCTGCTGATGTTCAGGTGTATATCAGTATGTAGTGTCTCTCCTTTAAAGAGTCCTCTCCTGCTGATGTTCAGGTGTATATTAGTATGTAGTGTCTCTACTTTAAAGAGTCCTCTCCTGCTGATGTTCAGGTGTATATCAGTATGTAGTATCTCTACTTTAAAGAGTCCTCTCCTGCTGATGTTCAGGTGTATATCAGTATGTAGTATCTCTACTTTAAAGAGTCCTCTCCAGCTGATGTTCAGGTGTATATCAGTATGTAGTGTCTCTACTTTAAAGAGTCCTATCCTGCTGATGTTCAGGTGTATATCAGCATGTAGTGTCTCTACTTTAAAGAGTCCTCTCCTGCTGATGTTCAGGTGTATATCAGTATGTAGTGTCTCTACTTTAAAGAGTCCTCTCCTGCTGATGTTCAGGTGTATATCAGTATGTAGTGTCTCTACTTTAAAGAGTCCTCTCCTGCTGATGTTCAGGTGTATATCAGTATGTAGTGTCTCTACTTTAAAGAGTCCTCTCCTGCTGATGTTCAGGTGTATATCAGTATGTAGTGTCTCTACTTTAAAGAGTCCTCTCCTGCTGATGTTCAGGTGTATATCAGTATGTAGTGTCTCTACTTTAAAGAGTCCTCTCCTGCTGATGTTCAGATGTATATCAGTAGTGTCTCTACTTTAAAGAGTCCTCTCCTGCTGATGTTCAGGTGTATATCAGTATGTAGTGTCTCTACTTTAAAGAGTCCTCTCCTGCTGATATAGGTGTATATCAGTATGTAGTGTCTCTACTTTAAAGAGTCCTCTCCTGCTGATGTTCAGATGTATATCAGTAGTGTCTCTACTTTAAAGAGTCCTCTCCTGCTGATGTTCAGGTGTATATCAGTAGTGTCTCCACTTTAAAGAGTCCTCTCCTGCTGATGTTCAGGTGTATATCAGTAGTGTCTCTACTTTAAAGAGTCCTCTCCTGCTGATGTTCAGGTGTATATCAGTATGTAGTGTCTCTACTTTAAAGAGTCCTCTCCTGCTGATGTTCAGGTGTATATCAGTATGTAGTGTCTCTACTTTAAAGAGTCCTCTCCTGCTGATGTTCAGGTGTATATCAGTATGTAGTGTCTCTACTTTAAAGAGTCCTCTCCTGCTGATGTTCAGGTGTATATCAGTATGTAGTGTCTCTACTTTAAAGAGTTCTCTCCTGCTGATGTTCAGGTGTATATCAGTAGTGTCTCTACTTTAAAGAGTTCTCTCCTGCTGATGTTCAGGTGTATATCAGTATGTAGTGTATCTACTTTAAAGAGTCCTCTACAGAAGTTTATCCACATTTTCTTTCTTAATTTCTCTGTTTTTCCTTCTACGTAATTAGTTACATTTAGTGCAGATTGGTTAATATGGTGATTTAATATCCCAATCTGCGTGTTTCCTGTTGTCATTAGCTGCTTCTGGAGCGTTTGCACCCTCTAATGGATCCACAGTTTGATGTCCTCCTGAATATCAGCTTTACCTCCTGCAAACACTCCCCTAAACTCCATTAAACCAGCATGCAGACACACTGCCTCCCCTCATGCATCATCTTAAATGAGACCACTATGCTAATTCTGTATCTGCTGTGACTCTGCCACACAGCTAATTAAAGCGTTTAATGGAAATATTTAAACTTTGTATTTGCAGAGCGCTGCATGAATCCAGAAAGTGACTCGGGTCTACATGCAGGTATAATATATTATAACATATTATACGTACATAACTAATCATTCATTCATCCGGCTGTACTGAGTAGATTAGCTGTTAGCCGTAGCAACAATTACATTACATGGCACTTGTTAGACGATTTTTTATATTTATATATAAAAAATATATATTATTGAAGAAGGAGCATGATAACAATAGGAACCCCGTTTGTATCCCAACAAAGAAGACATTCTCCACACGTGCAATACAATAATAAAAAGTACAAATAAATAATAATAAAAAGTAAATAAATCCCAAAAATTAATACATATATATAAAGAAAATTACGAAGACGCTTTTCTCCAAAGACTTTCACACATTCAAAACGTTGAACCACAGGAACCACTTGTGTCTTTCCCAGGGACACAACGACAGAATGACTGCAGTGGGAATTGAACCATATGTCCCCTGATCCGAAAATCAGCGCACTAACTCACTCAGCCACAGCCTAAACTGCTTTAAACCTCCCGTATAAACTCGCTGATTTATTTTATGGAAACAGATAAACGTCTTCACCTTTGCCATCCGCCATTTCATCAAAAACGGTGTTGAGTGAAACATTTACAATATGATATTCAAATCATCTAATCATGCATTTATACCTTTGTCCTAGCTTCTGGGTAGATAGCCAGTTCTATGCAGGATGACATGGCAGTGACAATTCTCTCTGACCAATCAGGGGTCTGCATTACTTTAAAGTTAACCTTAATTATACGCTCAGATCCATTGGAAACTTGGCCTAGCTGGGTTAGGGTTAGCTAGGCCATATAGCTGGGTTGGGTTAGCTAGGCCCTATCTGGGTTAGGGTTAGGTAGGCCCTATAGCTGGGTTGGGTTAGCTAGCCCTGGCTGGGTTAGGAATAGCTAGGCCATATAGCTGGGTTGGGTTAGCTAGGCCCTGGCTGGGTTAGGAATAGCTAGGCCATATAGCTGGGTTGGGTTAGCTAGGCGCTAGCTGGGTTAGGGTTAGCTAGGCCCTAGCTGGGTTAGGGTTAGCTAGGCCCTATAGCTGGGTTGGGTTAGCTAGGCGCTAGCTGGGTTAGGGTTAGCTAGGCCCTAGCTGCTACAAATAAAGGTAAGGTATAGGTTTATTTATAAAGCACATGTTCCAACACAGAGGCAATTCAAAGTGCTTTACATCAACATTAACACTTAATGAGAAGACAACCGAAAGGAACACAATAAAGAAACACAATGGAATAACAGATTCATTAACCTGTTTAGCCCTGAGCCTGTTTTTCAGGTCTCAGGCACCAAAATGACATTCCCAGAATAAATGACCATATCTTCTAAAAGGGTTAAATGAATAATCTTTTTTCTCAAAGTAACGATAAACCTGTGAGTTGGATGGAGAACAGTCAGAATCAATATAGACGTTTTTTATTTTAAAGAAAATTTAGATTGAACATGGTAAAAAACTGTAAATTATAGTGTCCGTCCAAAAGATATTTTGTACTTATAGTGAAAACTAACCTTGGATGATGGGATAGTAGACTAAAAGCTTTAGGAATCCAAAGTACAACATATAATAAGTACCCTGTATCAAGATTGATGCAAAACAAGTGATATTTTACCTTTTTAGACAGATTTAGCAAAAAAAACCTCTTCTGGGGTCATTTGGGTGGATTTGCCTTATCTCTGGCCCCCTTGTTCGATTATGACATGTGACATCTCTTTCTGACCGTTAGAGCCAATAGAATCCAAGGGAAATCGTCCCGCACACACTCATGTTAAAAAAAAAGATGGCGTCTTCGCATACACAGTTTTGCACCAGAGTGAAGCTGTCTCTAGGTCTGACATTTCAAAACGGAAAAGCAGGTTTATTGCTCATGGATTATCACTAGTGATGGCAAAATGAAGCTTTGAATGAAGCATCGAACCACTTGGACAATTGTGTCGGAAATAGGTTCATTTCTCGAAGCTTCAGTTACAGCGACCTCTCCTGGCGAAGTGCAAGGCTGCAGTGGGTTTAACGTATCTTTGCCTTGAAAAATATTCGATGCACACACACACACACACACACACACACACACACACACACTAAGACTGAATATCATGTTCTATTTGCAATTAAAGATTGATATTTGTGTGTATTGGGTTATTGAGAAGAGACTAGAGAGTGCTGGACATTTCTTTGGGAGGAGATGGCCTTTTAACAGTTATTAAAGTATTAAAGTTGAAAAGCAATGATTAAAATACATCCATTCCGCGCTTTGAACCAGCTGCGCGGAGGAAATCGCTGCATTCGGGGCGCCGGCTCGACCCACTGGGCTATCTATTCCTTAAACTATTCAACTGTTTTTATATTACTGATAATTGTCTTTTTGTTCACAACTTCTGTTGTGAACAAAAAGTGTTTCCCAGAACGACCTATCTTTCTTCCTGGCTTGCTCTATAATGAATGATACAATTCAAATGCAATACCAACAACAACTCAACAGCAACAACGCAAACTACGACAAAAACCCACACATTGCGCATTGTTTAGAGCGGTCATAAAGTGTTGAAGCGCTCAAATTTGAAACTGTCAGAATCGAGACGAGGCAGTGCATTGAATCACGTGAATGGACCGCGAACCAGTCAAGTGATTCATTCAGGAAATGAAGCAGTTGCTGCTTCGGACGTCATATGTCACGTGATTTGAAGCAAGCTTCGAATCACTGCTTCTATGGAATAGGAAGTCCAGGGTTGAAGCTCCGTTCAAAGCTTCAGTGTCAAACTGCCATCACTAATGATCATAAATCATTCAAAGGGACACAGACACATTGGATTAGCCTATGGATTAACTTCAGCAGCGTTTGTATCGTTTTAATGCCATTGAAGACCACTTTTGACCAGACTACGACACAGGTGAGCCATGTTAGCGTTTTTAGCTAACTAGCTCCATATGTTTTGATGTGTGTTCTTGTTATTATCTCAGAGAGTTCGTATGATTGAGTGATAATGAGGATACCCTTCGATTCTGTGTCTCCTCACGATGTGAAACGATGGGTTGGATGTGCAGCAAAGATAAATAATAAGGTTTTGTGAGTGAATTTCGGTGAAGTCATCTGTTAGCATTTTTCGCTCGCTGCTAATTCAGAGGCTCAGCGTTAGCATTGTGGGTTTTTTAAAAAAAATTTTTTAAATGATCAGTTAGATGAGTTTCTTTCCGTTACATGGATATAAAACATTCATAGTTTATTAAATGAATATGCCCTCAGACACTGTTTCCTGCAAGATGTTGCAGGAGGCCCCGGAACCGGGGTCTCTCGGGCTTAACAGGTTCATGCATTAAAAGAGAAACAGAATAGTTTAAAAACAACATTGTAAATACAGTAGGTGCTAAAACAAGACTTCTGGGTAAGCAGCTGAACAAAGCAAAGGATCAGGACCTGTCTTCAACTTGTCCTAAACTTATATCCTGGGTTCGAGTTATGTGGGAGCCAATGGGAGCTGAGTTCCGATAAGGAGGCGTCTGAGCTCCCACGGCCGCAGGGAAATCATACATCTGTGGGGGTCGCTAGTATATTACCAACAACCATTATTTTAATCACAAATAATGCATGTGTCAATGCAATGAGTATTATTTACGTTAATGAGGTAAATAGGCTAAAAGAAAAACATGTTTTCCAAAAGAACTACGCATCTCTTGAATGACAGTATGCCTGCACTTCACCTCCAAGGTGCGCAATGCATTATTAGGCAATCTATGCCTGAGAGCGTGCTGCGCGAGCCGAGATGACGTGTGTGCGTAGGTGAACCTTTTCATATTTAAGTTTGTAGCAAGTAGAGGGCTGCTGTGTGTGTGTGTGTGTGTGTGTGTGTGTGTGTGTGTGTGTGTGTGTGTGTGTGTGTGTGTGTGTGTGTGTGTGTGTGTGTGTGTGTCATATTTGCCAACCTTGAGACCTCAGGAAAGGAGTGAGCAGAGGGTCGAGTAGGCTAGTTGTCGATTCTGTTTTCTGTGACTATCTTCCTCACGCTCTCAGACTTTCAGTTGCGCGCGCTACTAAAGAGACGGGTTACCATGGAAACCAAACAATGGTGTAGCTGTATTAAAGTCTGAGTGCAAACAGTCCTTAGTAAATCTGATTTGGTCAGAAATCGGGAGAAATATAACCCCGGGAGGAAACCGGGAGAGGGCAATGAAATCGGGAGTCTCCCGCGAAAATCGGGAGGGTTGGCAAGTATGGTGTGTGTGTGTGCGCGCGCGTGTGTGTGTGTTGAGTTTTAAAGACCCCCATAGAGCTCAGTTTGTAACTCGAATTCTGCTTATATCCTCATGTAAAACCAGAAAAAGGGAGAGTGTAGTCGAACCATGCAACAGAAATGAGACAGTTGAAGTCCGCTTTATTAAAACGCTGCTTCAACTCCAATTTGAAACCAGATGTGCATCTTCCAAATCCAAATCTCCACTTGTGACACCAGTTCTTTAGGATTTGAAGTGAAATCCAAAGAAGACAGAGTCCACTCCGGTTTAAAAATAGTGTTGTCCTTTTCATCAAACGATAGGCATAAGGCTTCACCATGGCGTTGTTTATCATGACAGAGAAATGAACGACTTCAGGACAGAGGAGTTCTGCAGGACGAGTTCCTACCTTTCACTAATCGGTGCATCCACAGACTCCATCGTTGGGATTCAATGAGTTTTTCAGATGTTTGTTCATAACCAGATGTTGACCTGGCGATAGTACCAGGTGTTGAAGTGCTGAATACTTCTGACCTGTTTGGACAACACCATCCACTTCCATCACCGTCTGGCCCTTAATCCTGTTTCTCATTGCTCGGGTAGATTCAATTATTCCGCCTTTAAAACATGAAAGCTTGAAGATGGACGCTGAGAAGAAGGTGTGAGTCGCCTCGTTCAAAGCCAAACATCCAACCTTTGATAGAGCACTCCTCTGATCTCCGATAAAAAACTCTCCTGCTGGAGCGTGGCGCCGCGATTAGCATGACAATGACATCATTAATGGATGGTGGATCCGTCTGACTGCTTAATTAGGGACAGCCGAGGATAAGGGTGAGGACGTGGTAATAAAGAGTCCCTGTCCCTCGCTGCTATTGTCAATACGGAGCGGCCCAATCAAAGGTTTAAAAACAGGCCGACTGATGGCTCATTATCCCGCAGCCCAAAACTGCAGAACAGATTTTCAATGATGCACTTCTTAAAACACTCAGCGGATTAAAGATGTTACAAAAGGCCACTCACTGCAATCAGGCCGACTGATTAGCTTCTCACACGGAGGATAAATGCACTCTCTCATTTCTCCGTGACTCACGCTGCTCTCGTTCTCCGAATACCTTTTCTGCATTCCTGCCAAAGTGCTGCATTTCAATAACGGAGAGCGACACAGACATAAAGAAACAGGGAGAAGTTAAAGGGGAGCGTTGTACGAGGTTCTACTCCATCATCAGTGATTTACCTACAGTACAGAAATACAGACAAGTATTAGCAGGACTGAGGAACGAAGAAGAGCCAACAGCCTGAAAGGTCTCCTGTCATCCTCCTCTTCATCAGTATATCACAGAGTCTGTCTCTGATTGGCTGGAACACCAAACAGATCATTGCAGCGTTACCCATAATCCCCTCTGTTTCAGCCCTGTTTCCAAAGTGCTGATTCTCTGTCTGTTACTTTAGATGAAAACAAGGAGCCCCTCCCCACGCCCCTCTGAGAGACATTTGGTTACAAAGAACTCAATGGAGCTCTAGAGGAGATTCAGGTGATAAGGGGGGGGGGGGGGGTTACCTTGGTTGCTGATTGGCTAATGGTTACACAAGACAACACATCGTTATGACATCATAAAGTGGCCAAAATCTGATCAGCTCATTTTCAGACAGGTTTTTATAGAAATGGATCAAAAACAGAGAAAATCTTTGTTCCTGAAACTTTCAGAGTCTCTTTCCACAGAGGGGACACATGTTGATGTAGAAGAGACATGGAGAAGAGGGGACACATGTTGATGTAGAAGAGACATGAAGAAGAGGGGACACATGTTGATGTAGAAGAGACATGAAGAAGAGGGGACACATGTTGATGTAGAAGAGACATGAAGAAGAGGGGACACATGTTGATGTAGAAGAGACATGAAGAAGAGGGGACACATGTTGATGTAGAAGAGACATGAAGAAGAGGGGACACATGTTGATGTAGAAGAGACATGAAGAAGTGGGGACACATGTTGATGTAGAAGAGACATGAAGAAGAGGGGACACATGTTGATGTAGAAGAGACATGAGGAAGAGGGGACACATGTTGATGGAGAAGAGACATGAAGAAGAGGGGACACATGTTGATGTAGAAGAGACATGAGGAAGAGGGGACACATGTTGATGTAGAAGAGACATGAAGAAGAGGGGACACATGTTGATGTAGAAGAGACATGAGGAAGAGGGGACACATGTTGATGTAGAAGAGACATGAAGAAGAGGGGACACATGTTGATGTAGAGTTTGTTGCACAGTTATAAATTCACACATGAACTGTTGGGTCTGACAGGTGATCCTCAGTCTGGTCCTCGCTCAGCGAGCATCCGTCAGCAGGCCCTGGCTCTGGCAGGTGATCCTCAGTCTGGTCCTCGCTCAGCGAGCATCCGTCAGCAGGCCCTTGCTCTGGCAGGTGTGTTGGTGTCATTTCTTTGGACAGAGACGGTCGTAAAGCTCCAGGAGAGGCCAGGGCCGCGGAGAGAGCGCCGTCCCATAAAGCTCTCCTCAAGATGCTTTATGACGGCACACCATGTTGCACGCAGAGATACGAGCCGCGAGGAGATGAGTTTTCACCAGGCGGCATGCCGGGGAGGAAGGCTGCTCAGAGGTCCAGTGAAACCACGAGGACAACAAGGCGTTTCCGCTTGTGATAAGTCAAAGGAAATCTGCAGGAATAGAACAAGTGGAATTGTGCCTGGTAAGATGTCTTGAAATAAGAAGGTTCAAGATTCAAGGCTTGTCATTTGTTCAGAGCTACAGTGGAGATATGCCAATGGAAATCTGAGGTCCCAGGCTCCTCCAACAGAACAATAAAACAGATATAATAGGAATGGTACAGAATAGTCTGTATACAAGTTGCAAACAGATGAATGTTCTTTCACAAGTCCAGGTGTATAACAGTGATATTTAGATGAATGAGATCTTGTAATCAGCTGGAAAACGTATTTTGAACTATGTGTTAACTGGATCAGGAAATGTTGTGTTACAAAATAAGCCACAAATATCTGTTTTCTGATGTTGGTGATTTTCCAATTCTCTGGAAAGATGCTGCTCAGAGATCCAGTAAAACAACGATGAAAGCAAGGTGTGTTGAGAAAGACTAATACGTATTGAACATTCTGCTGGTCGCCGCTAACATGGTTATCGAAGGATAGCCCGACTCTAAATGGACGGAAGGACATCTCAATGGATATTTAGAATATGGAAAAGATCCCCCTCCCTCTGGAACTCACTCCCCCAACCCATCAGAGACTGCACTGACCTCACCACCTTCAAAACACTCACCTCTTCAATCTGGCTTTCAATGTGTGATTGTTTTTGTATTATTTGACTTTAACTTTAACTATGTATTTATTTGTTGTTCCTTCCTTTTCTTTTCTCTTCACTATATCTGTAAAGCGTCTTTGAGCTCCTGTAAAAGCACTAACAAATTAAATCTATTATTATTATTAAAAGATCCATAAAACCACATTATATAATCTGTTCAAGGTGGTGGAAAACCCACACGTCATCACCTTCTGAAAAGAACAAATATACAAGCTTCAACCAAAGCTGTGTTATTTAATAAAGACTTCTTTAACAGAATCAATCTTATTTCCAGCTGGAAAGGACACGAGCAGAGAGCACCAGGATCTGACCCAGTTACACAGGATGTCCTTTATAGAGATGAGACACAGGAAGGAAGGCAATCCACATCACAGTCCTCAGTGGGGGAGACTGGTCAGGGCGACACCCTCCTGTGTGAGAGCATTTCATAGCCAGGAAAACCTATACATATGGAATCACTGTCAACTCCCATCATATTCAATATCTAATATTCCATCTGTCATATATTTATTAGGGCTGTCAAACGATTAAACATTTTAATCAGATTAATCACAGTTTAAAAATTAATTAATCAGATTAATCACCATTCGAACTATGTCCAAAATATGCCATTTCTTTATGTATATTGTGGGAATGGAAAGATAAATGAAAGAAGGCGGATATATCCATTTAACATACAGTATCTATGTTTATTATAACATTTTTCTGCGTGTCAAAATGAAAGACAGCCCACACACCTATCAATCATCAAACCGTGGGGTCTTAATTCATTACGTGTTGATTTCTATCAACGGGGGAGTACTTCAGGAAAGTCGACAGAGGGGGGGGGGGGAAGAGAGTCTCCCTCCGCAGCCGGTTGGCGTAGTTTTGGCACAATTCCGTTGTACAAACCGACGTTAACAGCAGCCCTGTCTGTGCACACGGAGACCGACTCTGTCGTCCGGTGATCTAACTGCCTTCTGGAAAAGCTTCACAAGTACGTCGGTACGCAAATGCGCTTTGTGACACAAGTTTCAGATTACGCACATAACCTGCGTACCAGTTATGTGTTACCCTGTACTACAGCAAAAGTATTCTCCGTCGGGACTTCCTGCAACAACACCACGCCGTTATCTTGATTCTGATTGGCCAGAAGACATTATCAAAGATGTTCTATTGAGAAGACGATCACTACGTGACAAAAGTTTTCAAAACCGTTTCTGGTCTTCGGTATTTCCAGACAAGTGGCTTCTGAAATCAATCTTACTAACTGCTGTCTGTGCAATTTACTCCGCGAGTTGGCAGACTTTACTTTGCTTACTTTAACATCATTTTTCATGGTGGGGCTAAGCCATTTCTTGGTATGGGTGTAGCCTACCCCAGCCATACCCTGGCGCTGCCACTGGTGGCACGTATGGGGCGGGCCATTCTGCACATGCGTTAAATGCGTTAAATATTTTAACGCAATTAATTCAAAAAATTAATTACCGCCGTTAACGCGATAATTTTGACAGCACTAATATTTATGTATATTTAATACCTGTCAATATGTATATTTTCTACTTTCTTGTTTATTTCTAGTCTTTGAATGTTTGTTGTACAATGCTAATGCTTTTGATGTTGCTGCAACGCAAACATTTCCCAACTTGGGATCAACAAAGTACTTCTTATCTTATCTCTTATCTTATCTCTTATCTTATCTCTTATCTTATCTCTTATCTTATAACAGCATTTGTCAATCACACATTGGAGCAATTTACTCCAAGCTGTGAGAAGTGGACTCACTTTGTAAAGTTAGTTTTCACCAGTGTTGGGACTAACGCGTTACAAAGTAACCCGTTACTGTAACGCCGTTATTGTTGGCAGTAACTAGTACTCTAACGCATTACTTTTTAAATTCAGTAACTCAGTTACCGTTACTACATGGTGCGTTACTCCGTTACTGCGTTTTTCAACAGCCAGGCGAACAGAGATGAGAACTGTACTTAAGTACAGTACTTGAGTAAATGTACTTAGATACTTCCTGTGTCACATGCGGAGACGGGCTGTGGGCGTGTTTGTGTTGTTTACTAAATCATGGCGGCGGCGGAGCTCAAGTCTAGTTTCTCCACCTGGAGATATTCTCACTATTTCACTTTTGTCGAGCACAAAGAAAATAACATTTTAGTTAAATGTAAGTTGTGTCCTGGCGGGTCAAAGAGCCTATCTACTGCCCAAACCAGTCATTCAAATCTCTTAAAACATCTGCAAAAACAACATGCTGGGACGAAGCTAGTAGCTAAGACGACAGAGACTCAGCCGACGCCACTCCACCTCCACCTAAGCAACAGCGGCTGGATTTTAACCGAGGGACTGCTAGCCAGGGAAAAGTGGATAAAGCCATTGCACGGTATGTTGTAGAACACATGCAGGCTATTGCTACAGTGGAGTCACCCGCTTTCAGGGAGCTAGTTAGCATGATACCATGTCCGGGCGGCACACGGCATATGGGACGGAAAACTTTTTCCAACTACCTGGAGAAAGAATATACAAAAATGGAAAGCCAGCTAATATCGATGCTATCCAGATGGCATTATGCATGTGAAGTTGATCAACAGATTGTATTATTCTCCAATGCAATAACAGTACTGAAATGAAGGCTATAAGGACATTAATGGGAGCCCTTTTTTTAAGTAACTAAAACGTATTACTTTTTGGTGTAAGTAATCAGTAAAATAACTGAGTTACTTTTGAAATGAAGTAACTAGTAATGGTAACTAGTTACTGGTTTTCAGTAACTAGCACAACACTGGTTACTTCACAGATCCATAAAGACATGTCCACTCCCTAATTGTTCACTGTTGTTTTCTTTTGTTTTTCTTCATGTCTTTCTCATCTGTGTTTTGAGTCATCATTGCTGAACATAACCATGAACAGATGTATCTCAATATGCCGTGACAATGTTTGACAATAAATGCCAATAAAAAGTAAAGGATTAGGAAAACATGGTGTTTCCTTGTTTGCTTGTAATAAGTACAAATAATCTGCCAATCGAACAAGTGGAATTGTGCCTGGTGAGACTTCTTGAAAGAAGACGGGATATTTAGATAAATGAGGTTTTGTAATCAGCTGGAAAACTTATTTTGAACTATGTTTTACCAGGATCTTGATTTAATCTGTTTTCTGATGTTAGTTGGTGATTTTAAAATAAAATGTGTTTTCTAAAATCAAGTAAGATCTATTGAGAGAACATTATCCGTATTCTACAAATAACACAGCAGCTTAAAAACGTGTTTCATCAGAGATCCAGCTCGAAATAAGATGTTTTCAAGAGTCTGATTCAACAAGACGATGCATTGTCTAAAAACACATCTCACTGCATTGTTACTTCTAAAGTTATCAGGTCTTTGTATCAAATGTAAAGAAATATTCTGACTGAAATTAGACAAATATACTTTGCAAGAATGTGCAGTGTGTAAATGACTCCAAGGCTGTAAAGAGCTGTGTGTTTACGGCAGTTATTTGGTCTGTGGAGGGATGAGCTCAAAGACAAAAAAACGTCTTCAGTTCCAGGAAAAAGCGCATAATGAACCTGCTGCGACCCTTTGCTTCGGGGTGAGTCCTGATCAGAGGGTCCTTGCTCAGCCTGGTGGGCGTTTCCCTCCAAATGTTAATCCAAGATCATTATTTTTAATTGGCTGTATCATAAAATACCATCACACTCCATGTCATGTGGCATTCTGTGACCCGGTGTTTAAAATACATCACAAGGCCGAAGATGAAGAGGAGAAGCTGAAGGTTCCCAGCACCAGGACTCTTTAAAGTAGAGACACTACACACTGATATACACCTGAACATCAGCAGGAGAGGACTCTTTAAAGTAGAGACACTACATACTGATATACACCTGAACATCAGCAGGAGAGGACTCTTTAAAGTAGAGACACTACATACTGATATACACCTGAACATCAGCAGGAGAGGACTCTTTAAAGTAGAGACACTACATACTGATATACACCTGAACATCAGCAGGAGAGGACTCTTTAAAGTAGAGACACTACACACTGATATACACCTGAACATCAGCAGGAGAGGACTCTTTAAAGTAGAGACACTACATACTGATATACACCTGAACATCAGCAGGAGAGGACTCTTTAAAGTAGAGACACTACATACTGATATACACCTGAACATCAGCAGGAGAGGACTCTTTAAAGTAGAGACACTACATACTGATATACACCTGAACATCAGCAGGAGAGGACTCTTTAAAGTAGAGATACTACATACTGATATACACCTGAACACCAGCAGGAGAGGACTCTTTAAAGTAGAGACACTACATACTGATATACACCTGAACATCAGCAGGAGAGGACTCTTTAAAGTAGAGACACTACATACTGATATACACCTGAACATCAGCAGGAGAGGACTCTTTAAAGTAGAGACACTACATACTGATATACACCTGAACATCAGCAGGAGAGGACTCTTTAAAGTAGAGACACTACATACTGATATACACCTGAACATCAGCAGGAGAGGACTCTTTAAAGTAGAGACACTACATACTGATATACACCTGAACATCAGCAGCAGAGGACTCTTTAAAGTAGAGACACTACATACTGATATACACCTGAACATCAGCAGGAGAGGACTCTTTAAAGTAGAGACACTACATACTGATATACACCTGAACATCAGCAGGAGAGGACTCTTTAAAGTAGAGATACTACATACTGATATACACCTGAACACCAGCAGGAGAGGACTCTTTAAAGTAGAGACACTACATACTGATATACACCTGAACATCAGCAGGAGAGGACTCTTTAAAGTAGAGACACTACATACTGATATACACCTGAACATCAGCAGGAGAGGACTCTTTAAAGTAGAGACACTACATACTGATATACACCTGAACATCAGCAGGAGAGGACTCTTTAAAGTAGAGACACTACATACTGATATACACCTGAACATCAGCAGGAGAGGACTCTTTAAAGTAGAGACACTACATACTGATATACACCTGAACATCAGCAGGAGAGGACTCTTTAAAGTAGAGACACTACATACTGATATACACCTGAACATCAGCCTGAATCTGCGTTGGTTTCTGTTCCAGAGATAATTCATTTCCTCTGACGGCACACCTTCATCCCGTCCTTCAGAGGTGTGTCTTGCCTCGTAGTAAAAAGCTTTTTTTATGCGCTCAAGGCCGGATGGAATAAATAGTGGTCTTTTGTTGTGTCCTCATCACACTCTGCAGGAGCGGCTGATATTCAGCTGATGGTATCTGTGTTATTACCGCTGCTGGATAAACACCCCGATCCCATTCACTGAGCGTCTGTTTCCCGGCTTTATGATGGGAGGAAGCATTTGTGATGTCTATCTGCTGTATAGAGAAAATGTGCATTAGACGTTCTGCAAGAGGCGTCTAGTTCAATGTCATCCCATAAAGTGGGAAAACATGCGCATTAAAGATACACTTGGCAGGAGTGATGTGCAATATTCAGTATATTATGATCCTCAACAACAACTCTGCGGTATCAAGTATCGCCTTTGGAGTTTTCACACCAGACCATGTTCTTCCTATGTTGGTACTGTATACTGTAAAGAACATTAATTGATGCACAGTGGTGATTCTAGAGTCTGTGGGGGCCCTGGGCAAACATTCACTGGGGGCCCCTCGAACCAGCTTTTCTACGCTGCATTTGGTTCAAACCTGCTCTGCTCAACCCTGACACAAACAAGCATGCTACTGTGGTTTTTCACTTTGTGTCATTGCACTTTGAATACAAACAGCAAATGATAAGGTGCCATAAACAGACAAGCAACAATATCATTATATTTAAATGTATATTCATATATTTGTATCTGTATATATCCATTCACTTGTACACATATTCTGGACATACTTCCAGCCCCAACATCTTTAAATCTTCTTCAACGTATTCCCACTGTTCCTCTGCACCTATTTGAATCTTTTCTGTATCCCTTGCCTATATGTTGCCTCTAACAAAGACCAGCTCTCCTATATCTCTCCTCCAGTGAAACATTGGAGTCCTCCTCATCTCCCCCTCTGACTCCATGAATACGACCCCCTCCTCTGCAACATGGAGCAGGAGCAGCAGAGTAATGTTCTCTTTACTTTACTTTCTGCTCCCGACAGAAGAAGCCATTTGAAGCGTTGTGTCTTGAAGAGGCAGTTCAAACAGAGTCGTCCGTGGCCTGGTGTTTGCTCTCTGCTTCCTCCCCCCCACCCCCTCTCCCTCCCCCCCACCTCCTCTCCCCCCTCCCCCTCACCTCCTCTCCCCGGACATAAAGGGAGAGATTTACTCCAGCTTATCTATAAAGGGCCAGGATGAGCCTCAGCCACTGAGCAAAACAATTACTCACAGCTGCTCCTCGCTATCTGCTGACGCCAACATTCAGACGGAGACCAACAAACATACGCACAATAAAGAAGAAGGAGAAGTCTTCACGAGCGCTAATCACTTCGTCCTACTGACACCAGGTCGCTCAATGTCACAATTATTAAATTATCAAATTGTTACCGCAGCCAGAGCAGTGTTTTGCATTTAGAAATGTCTTTGGTCCTGGAGGAGAATAGACGTGTTGAAAGAAGTGGGAGCTGCCAGACATATTTAAAATGCATCCAAACCAAAAAGATGTCCAGTGGTTCTTTTCAAGCCAACAAAAGACTGTGTGGTGTGATGCAGAGTTTGTCATTGCAAACACATTATCAAATTAAAACTTCATAACTCAAACTAATTAAGAAAAGCTGATTGAAAACGCTCAATTCAAAAAACAGTTTTTCCGCAGCGGGATCGTCCGCTGTGTCAGAACCAATGAGACGTGTTCTGGAAGTAATGTGGTCTGTGTTTACATTAGCATCGCTAACACTCAGAGCTAACCTGTACTGGAGAGAGGCTGTGACTCAGTGGATAGTGTGCTGGACTTCAAATCAAGGGATAGCAAGTTCGAGTCCCACTGCAGTCAGCATGGCGTTGTGTCCCTGAGACACTTCACCCCAAAGTGCTCCTGTGGGGATCGTCCACTGTACTGAGTATGTGAGTCGCTTTGGATAAAAGCATCTAACAAACATGTGATGTAATGAGAGAGTGTGTGTAAAGAAGCAGGACATAAAAAGGAACTCACCTTGTGGGAAACCTGAGAGAGAGAAAGAGTTTGAGCTCCACACTGTTTCAAAGAGAATCCAGCAGCAGCTCGGTTAGATTTAAAGCTACTGACCCAGAATCAGCACTTTAGTAACAGGGCTGAAACAGAGGGGTTTCAGGCTACAATGGGTGATCCGTTTGGTATTTTGAGCAAAACACTTCAGAGACATGTTTGTATAGATATGGCCCTGTAATATATTGTTCAAATACAGCATAATAGGTGAGCTTTAATCATCTTAATTGGACCCATTTGTCATAACATCTACCACAACACAACTTTCCTTTAACACACTCCATCGTTTGTTAACTGACCCTCTCAGAGTTTTATCTGAAACTGGGGAAGTACATGGAACTGGTTCTGGAAGTTAATGGTGGACACATCACGTGTTTCCTACTTGTTGAGTGTATTTCAGTGTGTGGTTCTCCGTCAGAGCTCCTTCCCTCCGGCACCCCATGTGACGAGCAGCGACAGGCGCCCGTAATGCAGACATAATCTGCTAATCTCGCTGTAATTAAACAGATGGAATGAGGTCTTTACTGCTCGCCTCAAAATAAGCCTTAAATTTCCCCGAGCGCGGACAAGATGTGCTTTAGGAACCTCAGAGGAGGAGGAATCTCAACCTGAAATCTGCCGCTCAGAATAAACACAGCACTATGTTACTGAGAGGCCTTTTTACTTTAAGCAAAGTTCAAGTGTAGAAAGAATTCATGCATTTTGATTCACTCAGACTGAGAGTTGAGATCCATTGCGTTGAAATACTGTCAAAGCACTATAAACACTTTTCTTTTTGTCGCTGCTTTTAATTGAACTTCTCACATCTCACACTGCACTGTGACTTTGATTCATGTGCCTGTTATTCATGTTTTTATCTTTGCTTTTTAATGTGTATAATATGTTTCTGCTGCACTATTTCCTCATGCTCTTAATCAAATCAGGTTTTATTTATAAAGCACATTTTGAAACGATTTTTGGTCGAGCCAAAGTGCTGCAAATAATAAATAACACATTACGACAATCGCAAAGCAGAAGACAATAATTTACAACAGCAAATATAAAAATCAAACACAGGGAAATGTCAGGAGTCGTGCTCCGCTCTACTGGAAGGCCAGGGAGAAGAAGTGAGTTCTTAGTGTAGATTTAAAAAACCCTGGCCTGGGCCGACCTCACGATGTATTTTATTTTTGTGAAGCACTTTGAATTACCTGGTGGTTAAAAGGTGCTGTGTAAATAAACGTTCTTATAGCCTTGTTTTGTTCAGTAAACCAGGAACCTTATCTGTGTTTGGACTAAAGGAAGTCTGATTTTAGTGTCTGAGCTTTAGTTTCATTCTCAGCTCTCGTGGAGGTTTAGGAAAGTGATTTTGAACCACTTGGGAAATTGTGTGGAGGCAATCAAATGTAAAACACAAGATTTATGAAAGTAGTTTTTAAATCGGGTTTTAATTGTTTAAATAGCATGTTGACAAACTTGCATGTTGACAAACCGTTATCATATGCACACTATTCTTTTTTGAACAGTATTGTTCTGTTTAAAGGAGGCTCTGTGGACTTTATGCTGCGTCTGCAAACACCATGCAGAGGACCTGAGTCACTTTTACAGAGGGTTCATCCTTTCCTTGGCCCCGTCTCAGGTCGGTTAAATGGATTCCTTGCATCCCTCACTTGCGTTGTTTCCCTGCCTCTAGTCCCTCCCACCAGGGAAGCAAGGAGAGAGGAAACCACGAGAAGCAGGAAATGAGTTTTAAGAGCAATGGGACGTCCTTTCCTCCGGAGCGTCACGTGAAGCGACGTCCGTTTGTGATGACGCCGCACAGCTGATCGTCTGACAGCAGCTCTGTCCCCGTTGTTTCCACAAACACCCCCCCCCCGCCCCCCCGCCTCTGTTAGCACACATTTACTGACACTAACATTTGTATCATCTTTTGTAGACCCCAATACATTACATAAGAACTAATTCTCAAAAAAGATAAACGCCATTCTTAAAATGTATAAACGAACACTAGTTAGATTAATATTGATTAGAGCAGAATAGAAATAATTGAGAGAAGAAAAAGAGATATATTATCTATGAAAACCCAGTTAGATGAACATTCATTGGATTGCACACTTTGTGTGTTTGTGTGGATATGCAGCACATTAACATTTTAATAGACTTAATGACTGGATGGAAATAACAATAAATGAAAATGTAAAACGAAAAAAGCGATCATGAAAATGTTTCCAAAAAATGAATAAAATGATTTGTGACCCCTTTGTTGTTCAGATATATCACATATTTGTAACTAAATGAAACATGAATTGAAACAAAACACGGTATAAACTGAGGAGTGACTCTCGTGAGGTTCATGTGTTTTCTTCACTCCGCTGGGAAACTGCTCTCATCTCAAGAAGCATGAGAGCACTGCATCGTCCAATCAGTGAGCGATACACAGTAAGGGGGCGGGGCGAGTGTCTGAGGATTTCATTGGAGGATGGTCTGGTGGTTCCTCGATTATAGCTCCTCCGTTATCGCTCCTCGCTCCTCCGGCAGAAATAAGAGCCATGGGACGCTACTCAAGATGGCTCAGACAAATCAACTTCCGGTGAGACCGAGACCGAGGAGCGAGGAGCGAGGACCGAGGAGCGAGGAAATGAAAATAGTCGACCTGAGACAGGGCCTTAGTGTGTGTTTGCAAATGATATGACTTCCATTTCAGAAAACGGCAACATTTGCAGAGTCATAGGACAGCTGTCGTCGCTCCTCATCCATATTTCCGCTGATATTTACGTAAGAATAGAAAATAATCTGCCAGCTGGGGTTTGTTTTTCCTCGCCACACAAAAAATGTTATTCAAATGCTTGCGTGCGTTGCCTCTGGACATTCATCTTACTGTGTGTGGGTTTGTTGTGTTGTTCACACTGTGGGAGATTATCACGCTGTCAGATAATATGTCATATTTAGAAAAAGTGCAACAAATCCAACGAGAAACACAAGAAACTAAACTTAATGAAGAAGAAAGTCTCACTTAGGCTCAGTTTTTGATAACATGTTGACAGTGTGGTTTAATTATAGACTGTAGGATAATAACGATAATTAAGACTCCTTATTTTACGCCCAAATTACTCATTTTAAATGGATCCATCTAAAATCTAATTAAATGTGTTTCCAATTAGTTTTTTAGAAAGAAAATTCCCTCTTGAAGCAAATATACACAATGTGTTTATTAAAACTCTTCATGGATAGTCAGAAACAGGTTTTATCAGCAAAGTGCAGCCAAAAAAGGTATTTCTGTCCCTGTTGACTGATATTGATATACATAGTGATTTATCAATGTTTAAACAGCATTTTCTTCTGAGATAGTTTAATGACTCTGTATGCAATTTGCTAATTTAGCATAGCATATGTAAACAAATATGTATTTTATTTGTTTGAAAAGATTGACAAGCCGTGTAAGAGTGTCAAACTGAAAATAAAAAATACCTTCAACAAATCCAAAAACGAGATTTGCTCGGTTTGTGTTGGGGGGGGGGGGGGGGAGCCAAAACGCTTCGTCTGTTGGGTTGAATTAATAAAGTTTCTGCAGAAATCTGAGTCAGAGTTGCCTGAGGTTCAGAACAAGCAACCTCTGAGCTTCTCCGTGAGGTTTAGTTCACAGGTTTTAACCCAGGGTCGAAGTTAGGGAAGAGAGTCTGTTTCTGCAGAGCACAGCACTTCTTTTATTCTCTTTCTTTGATATTCAGCTATTTCTCCACCGACTGAAGAGAAACCGCTGATTGCTCTGAAGCTGCACCAACCAGCTGACATCAGACTCTTTATAGTTAGATCAAATATGTTTTGGCAAGAAATGTAAAGTTCAACATGTTGCATCATTTTGGATGTTATTTAGAGCAAATCATTATGAAATGTCTTTTCAGACTCAAAAAGCATAAGTTGGAGGACTTTATTAGAAAATTGAAATCACACAAATCTTAATCATGTCTCCAGAGTATAATCAAGAATATATATCTAAAATAAATAGACACCACTCCAACTCACTGTGTCACATAAACATATAAGATGCCTGTTACATTTCAAGTGTTAGAAGTTGATTTTTGCAGAAAGAAATGTCTCTAAACCCTTTTTGATTCACAAATATCCAACAAATCTGAACAAAAAAGTCCTGTTAATCCCATAATTGTAAAACTTGACAATATGGGGACTTGCATTTTGTCCCCAAAGGAAGACATGTCCCCACTATGTGACACTGTAAACCGTTTAGTCCCCCCAATGTCGGTAATACAAACACACACACAGTCATTTTGCAAACCCTTTAGATGTCTTAACATTGACTTACATTCATTTCCATGAGCCTTACCACAGCCCCAAACTTAAGCCCAAGTTTTCTCCAATCTTACTGACTTTGTGGGGACTTTAGTGGCTCTCTCTTTATAGTGTATTCATGTTCATACTACTTTCTATAGTGTCTAAAATGTACCGTCTAAATGTCTACTACTTGAATAGTGTATTCAGTATCTATATACCGTTCATATTATATATAAGTCAGATGCATGTTGTTGTCCTGTGCAATGACAAAGTTGAATCTAATATTATTCAACCTAAAAGTAAGGCATGTCCCCACATTGTGACTGTCTAAAAAAGGTTAGGTCCCCACAACATATGTAAAACGTTCACACACACACACACACAGTGTAAAACCTGATTAACAAAATGTAAGGACAAGGTTCAACAAAAGAAAACATAGTTTGCACATGTGTAATCTTTTATTTACCCAACCCAATGAGGACTGATTTACGACTCTAAGAAGCGCCATAAATAACAGAGAAAACATGAAAATATGTTAAAAAAAAACACTCGACATTTCCTGTCAACGTATGATGAGCAAAGACGTTGACAGCTTCCCTGATTTCCATCTCCATAGTTTCATAGCCAACGTTTCTATTTGTATCTTAAGTCTGTCTATTTTTATCCACATGTCACTCATTGAGTATTTCAGTCTCCATTCTCTTGTCTGTTTGTTCCCTGAAGATTCAGCTGGACACAAAGAAAGAAACTTAACATCTTTAGTTTGAGTCAAATACTGGGTGAGCTTGATGGAATGGGAAATGTAATTTAAAACATGGATACTGGTAGTATTAGTACGAGTAAAATGGAAAGCATTGAACAGGGATTTGAAGCTAAAAGCTGATTGAGTGAAATGGATGATCTAAATAGTAACGATGGTAAGACTCTGTACATTTTGAGAAAAGGACATGTGATGCAGTTTTTCTGACCATTCATTGGTTCATTTTATTAAACAACGAATAACATTTTGAGTTATTTGAGATACGTCTGTTGTTTTGTTTACCTTTTTCCCGCTCCATTGGCCTGCATCCACATCAAACCTCTTTCTATGGATTCTCTGACAGATGAGGCGCATCAATTAAGACAAACACAAACTGTTATTTATCAATCAATCAATCAATGTTTATTTATATAGCCCAATATTACAAATGTTACATTTGTCTCAGTGGACTTCACAGTTTGTACAGAATATCAGTATGACAATACGACACCCTCTGTCCTTAGACCCTCTGTCCTTAGACCCTCTGTCCTTAGACCCTCTGTCCTCAGTCCCTCTATCCTCAGACCCTCTGTCCTCAGACCCTCTGTCCTTAGACCCTCTGTCCTTAGACCCTCTGTCCTCAGTCCCTCTGTCCTCAGACCCTCTGACCCTCTGTCCTCAGACCCTCTGTCCTTAGACCCTCTGTCCTTAGACCCTCTGTCCTCAGATCCTCTGTCCTTAGACCCTCTGTCCTTAGACCCTCTGTCCTCAGACCCTCTGTCCTTAGACCCTCTGTCCTTAGACCCTCTGTCCTTTGACCCTCACATCGTACAAGGAAAAACGTCCGGAGAAAACCCACAGTTTTAAAGGGAAAAATGGGAGAAACCTCAGGGAGAGCAACAGAGGAGGGATCCCTCTCCCAGGACGGACAGACGTGCAATAGATGCCGTGTGTAAATTGAAAAGATAATACATTTGCAACATAGGTAGTCCAAATGTTTGGAAATGCATGTGTGTATAATAGGAAGATGAATCCACGAGGATATCCATCCAGGACCTATGATCCAGGACCACAGCCACGACTCAAGATCCAGGGCTCGCGATGCAGGACACAGGACCGCAGGATCATCCATGACTCCGGATCCCGGCGTATATAGACACCAAAAAGAAAGACATTTGGGGAAGCTGGGTTAATCGGAACATGAGAGTACACAGGTATAGACAGAGAGAAGGAAGAAGTAAGATGTCCCCCGACAAACTAAGCCTATATCAGCAAAACTAGGGGCTGAATCTAATCAGCCTTAACTATAAGCTTTATCAAAAAGGAAGGTCTTAAGCGCACTCTTAAAAACGGATAGGGTGTCTGCCGCCCGAACACAAACTGGAAGCTGATTCCACAAATGTGGAGCTAAAAAAATTGGCCATTAAAAATGTATAACTTCATTAGTTTCCAAAACTATCATAAAATGTTGCATTTTCCGCTGTTTGGAATCTACAACCTACAACATGTGTTCAGTGAGTGGCTTTGATCTTTAGTTTTGAGTAATCACAAAGATTGTGTCTCGTTTCACCTCAAAACATATGAGTTTCTTCCCCAGCTGCTTCTGACACTGGTATTCCTAAATAATCGTTCTGGCGTGGATGTTGATGAGTCGTTGAGTTCTCTGAGCCTTTATGTTATATATTTCATTTTTGTTTGATCTTTCAATAAAAACGTAGATGAATTATTTATATTTTTTTGGACAGATTAGGCGCATCAAGTAAGGCAAACACCCACAAAATAAATAGCATTTTGGCATTCTCAACTATCTTCAAAATGCTGTCAGTTGTTTAGTAAACAAAGTCGCATTTCAGCAATAAATGGTTCGTTTTTTGTTCTCTATAATCTGTATATTGGTTCCACAGCTGTTGCATGATGTAAATGCAGGCCATTGAAAATGTAAGAAATGTAGGCATTTCCCACATTTTGGAGCGTTTTCAATGTGAAATGAAGATGTTTTTCACAGTGTGAGATGTGAGAGTCGCTTGGCAGGAAACACGGTGGAACCAAACAGTGAGGGCTCCCCTTCACATGCTCCACAGCCATTTGATGCATTGTTAACATAAAATCATTGATTGGTCCGGCTCGAGTTTCCTGGAAACACCAGCGAGTCCCTGCAGTGCCAGAACTAATGCAGGACAGATGTGGGATAAAGGCGTGGCGAGGGGGTAATGACAGCGGACAATTCCTCTCTGTGAAATCCACAAAGGAAGAGGCGACGGATTTGAGGATTTTTGTTATGTTTCTCTCTGCGTGACACGAGTAAGCCAGCCTGTGAGAGGAAGGACAGATACGAGCGCAGTCAGAATCTCACTATCTAAATCTCAAAAGTAGCTGATAAAAGCAGCCCCCTCTCTGGCGCTGAATGAAGCCTTTGAACCTCGCCACAGAAATGGAAGCTGAACGCTGGAAACAAGCTACCTTCCCGGGAATTCAGATGAAAATAAAAAGGAGCTGGCCATCGTCAACAGGCGCATTCATGGGCGGACAATAGCTCTCTGATCAGAACAATGATTATGGCTCCCTGTCATTGGCAGCCCACTTTCTCCATTCCTATCATTTTAATTAATTCTGTGATATTTCCAAAGTCGGGGCTGTATGGACCTCTAATGAGAAAGCTCATCAGGAGACGCACAGCCGGCCAATTTGTGAGCGGCTGCATGATCCAAGACCCAATTACTGCCTTTTCTTCCTGATGCACCGCAGTGTCCATAACCAAAAACATTTATTTGAGTCTTTTATTATCATGTGACAGGAACTGCTGAGTGTTTTGTACGGTGTTCATATTTCCTCATGTCTTTTCCCTTATTAATGAAACCTCTTAGAGAAGTAAATCAGTCTTCATTTGGTGAATAAACATTAAATAACTGTGTTTTTTTAATTGCTGATAGACATTTTTAACCATGGTTGTGTACTATTTCTTCTTTATTTTTATTATTTTACCATTGAGTGGTTTTCTTCCTATTCCTGCAAAGTTTTTTCTAAAGGGGAAACAAAAGGCTTTAGTTTGTCTTCTCATAAAAGTTTCTCAGCAGCAAATGCACCCCATGCAGGTGTTGAAAACACATGGGACAAAGACACACATATCTTTGTGATAATCATTCAAAGTGCATTACCTAAAGTGCAGAGTCAGATTTTACGTCTCATGTCAACCTCAACACAATAGAAAGCATATTACACTCTTAATACTTACGCAGTGCAACTATTATCCCACCCAAAGCGTCCCCCTCCCCTCCCTCAGCATGACGCCTGTCCTCTCTCTCCCACCCTCATTCTCTACCTCCTTTATAACCCATCACTCCCATCTCCCTGACTCACTTATTCCTGCTGTTTCAACCTGTGGAGTGGACACATTTGTTTTCTGGAGGACAAAACTCAATACTTGCTGACACAATGTTTTTGTAAAAATTGACTTTTACTAGCACTCTCAGACTTTTTTGTTTCTGCTGAAGTTTCTACTGATATGTTCAATTAAATTGGACATGTGGACTTATTTTTGCGTCTAAAGGATGCTTGCAGTTTGTCAAACATTCCTGTGAGCATGCTTTTGCTGTCAGCACCAGTGCAAGGGAAGAAACTGATGAACAACTTTTACTGATTGAAATTGGGATTAAGTTTCAATTTGATCAACTTGTTAAGAACAAAAGTAGGATAACTGGATACCACAGGACTATGAACTGGTAAGAATCAGCTACTTTTGCAAAACTAAATAAATAAAATGTGTATTCTGTTGTAAAGCTGCAGAATCATGATCACAAAGTTTAGAAATTAAATATTAATAATGCAATTTTTCATGATTGAAAAGGAAAAATAGGATGATGAACTTTTGAATTTTGTCTCTAACCTGTGAATTTGTAATTTCAACAGATATGCGGGGATCATCCCCAAAATCTGAGGGAGAAACATAAAGCAACACACAGACAGACGGACGGACAGACAGTCAGACAGACAGACAGACACAGAAGGACAGACAGACAGACAGACAGACAGACAGACAGACAGACAGACAGACACAGACAGACAGACAGACGGACAGACAGACAGACAGACAGACAGACAGGACAGACACAGAAACAGACAGACAGACACAGAAACAGACAGACAGACAGACAGACAGACACAGAAACAGACGGACGGACAGACAGACAGACAGACACAGAAACAGACGGACAGACACAGAAACAGACAGACAGACAGACACAGAAACAGACAGACAGACACAGAAACAGACACAGAAACAGACAGACAGACACAGACAGACAGACAGACACAGAAACAGACAGACAGACACAGAAACAGACAGACGGACAGACACAGAAACAGACAGACAGACACAGAAACAGACAGACCGGACAGACACAGAAACAGACAGACAGACACAGAAACAGACAGACAGTCAGACAGAGAGACAAGACAGTCAGACAGACGGACAGTCTGATGCCAACTGTCTTCACTGTCAATCTCACGGCACCACTCCTCCTCCTGTTTGCTATGGGCAACCCACCCCACCATGGCAACCAACTGGCTGTAAGTCTAGCGTGCGAGCGAGGAAGAGAAAGAGGGAGTTTGTTTGTCATGCTATAACTTTTAAAAGATGGTGACATGTCTCTAAATCTCTTTCAGTCGCTCCCCTCTCGTTCTTTGTCTCTCTCCTGGTGACCTTTTCTCTTTTCTCCCTCTCTGTGTCTTCCCCTTGTTTCCATCCTCTCTAAAACTTTGCCCGGTCGTTACCTCTTCATCCTTTCTGTACCCTCCTTTCACTTCTACGTGCGCTCTTCCTCTTCCACCCCCCTGCCTCATTATGCATCCATTTTGCCCCCCTCATGCCCAATTCATTTCTTTTTCCACACCTCACCACTCCCCCTTTTTCTTGCCTCATTATGAATCCTTTTTGCCCCCCTCATGCCCAATAACCCCCCTCTCTGTGCCTCAGCTCCCTGGCCAGCTGCCCCGCTCCAGGCCCCGTATCCGGCGCGGCTCCATGTGCCCGGCTGAGGGGGCTGACCCCGGGCAGGTGGGGGTGTGCCGGGCGCGAGGGGAGGTCATGGAGTCCGTACGCAAGGCCGCCGAGATGGTCATCGAAGAGGTAAGTTCTCAGGGTTGATCAACATATCCTCAGTCTAGAATGATGCACTGATACTGATTCAAAAAGCAGGATTGTACATCATAATGTTTGCAAAATCACAACCAGTAAATGTTTCTAATGGTTACATGCTGTTTTACAAAGTAAAATGTATTTTCTTGTTTGTTGTCTTAAAAATGTGTCTTTCTCGATGTTGATAACAGAGTTGCTGTGAGGCAAGAACAAATGGAGACTTGATCTTAAAATAAAGTATTATTATTATACAAACAGATGATCCCGATGTCTTCCACACAGTGAGGATTACAGTTAATCAGTTATTAGTCTTAATCTCACTGCTTGTGTGTCACGGTTTAACTCTAAAGTGCCAGCACCAGTTCAGGAATCGCCGCTGGAACTGTTCCACCACCTCACGAGGGATCAACGTTTTTGGCAGAGTCATGAACCAAGGTATCTGAAAATGTAATCGAATCACCTGCTAATGAATGCATGCAACTCTCACCTGAAGACTTACTGCATCACATACCTACATTTTTAACAAATCCTTCAGTTAGAGCTGGCATTTTATTTGTATGGTAGTTAATTTGAATGTTTTATGTATTTTTATTGTATCTTATTTTATTTGTATTCCACACACTATCTTGTCATTTTGCTGTAACTCCATCATATACAATGTGGTTGTTGTTTGTATGTTAATCTGTAAAAGCCCACTGAGACAAACGTGTTTTGTGATATTGGGCTATACAAATTTGATTAAGTTTAGTTTATTTGTTTATAGTGTCATGGACAGTCCCCATTGATCAACTGTCACAAAAAACAGTGAATGGGGCAGCTTTAGCCAACGTTGCTAATTTCCAGCTGTTGCCAGATGATAATGGACACCCTTAAAGGTCACCTATTATGCAAAATCCACTTTTTCATGTCTCTTCTACATCAACATGTGTCCCCTCTTCTTCATGTCTCTTCTACATCAACATGTGTCCCCTCTTCTTCATGTCTCTTCTACATCAACATGTGTCCCCTCTTCTTCATGTCTCTTCTACATCAACATGTGTCCCCTCTTCTTCATGTCTCTTCTACATCAACATGTGTCCCCTCTTCTTCATGTCTCTTCTACATCAACATGTGTCCCCTCTTCTTCATGTCTCTTCTACATCAACATGTGTCCCCTCTTCTTCATGTCTCTTCTACATCAACATGTGTCCCCTCTTCTTCATGTCTCTTCTACATCAACATGTGTCCCCTCTTCTCCATGTCTCTTCTCCATCAACATGTGTCCCCTCTTCTTCATGTCTCTTCTACATCAACATGTGTCCCCTCTTCTTCATGTCTCTTCTACATCAACATGTGTCCCCTCTTCTTCATGTCTCTTCTACATCAACATGTGTCCCCTCTTCTTCATGTCTCTTCTACATCAACATGTGTCCCCTCTTCTCCATGTCTCTTCTCCATCAACATGTGTCCCCTCTTCTTCATGTCTCTTCTACATCAACATGTGTCCCCTCTTCTTCATGTCTCTTCTACATCAACATGTGTCCCCTCTTCTTCATGTCTCTTCTACATCAACATGTGTCCCCTCTTCTTCATGTCTCTTCTACATCAACATGTGTCCCCTCTTCTTCATGTCTCTTCTACATCAACATGTGTCCCCTCTTCTTCATGTCTCTTCTACATCAACATGTGTCCCCTCTTCTCCATCAACATGTGTCCCCTCTTCTTCATGTCTCTTCTACATCAACATGTGTCCCCTCTTCTTCATGTCTCTTCTACATCAACATGTGTCCCCTCTTCTTCATGTCTCTTCTTCATCAACATGTGTCCCCTCTTCTTCATGTCTCTTCTACATCAACATGTGTCCCCTCTTCTTCATGTCTCTTCTTCATGTCCTCTTCTACATCAACATGTGTCCCCTCTGTGGAAAGAGACTCTGAAAGTTTCAGGAAAAAAGATTCTCTCTCTTTTTGTTCTGATCCATTTCTATAAAAACCTGTCTGAAAATGAGCTGATCAGATTTTGGCCACTTTATGATGTCATAACGATGTTTTGTCTTGTGTAACCGTTAGCCAATCACCAACCAAGGTAACCCCCCCCCCCCCCCCCTTATCACCTGAATCTCCTCCTAGAGCACCATTGAGTTCTTTGTAACCAAATGTCTCTCAGAGGGGCGTGGGGAGGGGCTCCTTATTTTCATCTAAAGTAACAGACAGAGAATCAGCACTTTGGAAACAGGACTGAAACAGAGGGGATTATGGGTAATGCTGCAATGATCTGTTGGGTGTTTCAGTCAATCAGAGACAGGTTCTGTATATATCTGAGACCTATAATATATTGATGAAAAACAGTATAATAGGGGATCTTTAAAATCACAATACAGCATTTGATTTGATTTGATCACATGCTTTCTTCTGGTTGCAGGGACTCGTGAGGCGGCCTTTGTCCACGCCCTGTCCTCTGCAGCCGTGGCGGTTTGCGGTGACGAGAGCCTGTACCCGGGGGGAGCTGGACCGCTGCGGTTGCGACAGGAAGGTCAGGGGGGTCAGCCCCGAAGGTGAGCTGGACCCCTTTGCATGATAATGTGACATAATGTGGGAGGCTGTGGCGCAGTGGACTAGTGCAGGTTCAAACCCCACTGCAGTCAGCATGTCGTTGTGTCCCTGAGACACTTCACCCCAAATTGCTCCTGTGGGGATTGACCACAGTATTGAGTCGCTTTGGATAAAAGCGTCTAACATGTAATGTAACTCTGTACTGTCTGACACACGTAGCAAAAAGAATGCTGCTGATTTCGATGGGTTAAACTTTGGAAAGTGTAGTGCTAATGTCCACATGCCGGACAGAGAGAGCAGATATTTTCCCATCAGCTGCTTCTGTGTGATCCAGTTGTTTATTTTTTAGCTTTAAATTCAAATGTGCGGTTGTTTCATGAAGGAATACAATGATATTGATACTGATTTTGGAGCGATACTGACTCAAATAGCTTGATCAGCTAATAAAATCTACGTTTATATATGTTAAATGCACATTATACTGCAATTTTATAACCAGTTTTGACCTTTCTTTTAATTTTATTTATGTTAATTTAGACATTTTTTATAGTAATTAGCGGGTTTATATTTTCTTAATTTGTTACATTTATTGTGAAGTTAGGAAAGCGATTTTTTAAGTAAGTCTAATGTTGCCTTGGGAAAAGATCCAATTCACTTTTAACCAGGCATATGGATTATTATTTAAACATTGGCACCTAATTTGGGCCAATAACAAAAACCCAGGTATAAGGTTGAAAAAGTTGGATGTGTTAATCCCTAGCTTTAAGGGTGCAAATATCCAAATACTCTGTCCCACCTCAGGCTTCCAGTGGTCGGGCTGCAGTGACAACCTGTCCTACGGTGTGGCTTTCTCCCAAACATTTGTGGATGAACCAGAACGAGCCAAAGGGGTGTCAGCGGGGCGACCACTCATGAACCTCCACAACAACGAGGCAGGCAGAAAGGTTGGTGCTCACACCTCTTTGACTACATCTCAGTTACTTTCCGAGACGATTTCATCCGTGAGACTTGGTCTTCTCTGCTTTTATTCCCCATCCTCTCGTCCTCAGGCCATCCTTCACAACATGCAGGTGGAGTGTAAGTGTCATGGCGTCTCCGGCTCCTGTGAGTTGAGGACCTGCTGGAAGGTGATGCCTCCTTTCAGGCGCGTCGGTGTGGTGCTCAAGGAACGCTTTGATGGAGCCACAGAGGTATCAGACTACATGTTTTAAACTGGTAACCACATGTATAGGTCACATGAGTTGAATTAAAGATATATATATATACATATTAAAGAGGATACATTAAAACCATAAACAATAGAACACAATACCCCATAGGAGCCCAATGTAAATATATATAAAATGCTGTCTGCTGAGGTAGCAATCTAGCTTTTTTTATGGATGAAGATATCTTAAGGCAACAGTCCCAATAAATGTCTAATGCAAGCTTTCTTTGCACAGGGGACGCTATAACCTTTTCCCTAAAGGCAGTAAATGGAAGTGGTATTTGAAGCCATGACTGTATCTTGCCATCCTCACCCTCTTCTCTTTAGGTCCGCCTGACTCGTATAGGATCCAGAACGGCCCTGCTCCCCCGCGACCCGCAGGTCAAACCCCCCGCTGCCAGAGACCTCCTGTACCTCACCCCCTCTCCTGATTTCTGCCACCTCGACCCCGACAACGGTATCCCCGGCACTGCTGGCAGGAGGTGTAACGGTAAGATCAACGTGAAGGGGGTGAACAACCAGAGATGGCAAAAGTACACACATCCTTTACTCAAGTAGAAGTACAGATACTCGTGTTTAAAAATACTCTGGTGAAAGTAGAAGTACTGACTAAACTTCTTTACTCAAGTCAAAGTAAAGAGGCTTTGAAATGTACTTAAGTAAAAAGTACCCATAACCACCAACTGTTTTAAAGAGTACTAGACCTCTCTTTATATTGGTGATAAGGTGTGGGGGGGGGGGGGTTACCTTGGTTGCTGATGTAGATGTAGAAAAGACATGAAAAAGTGTATTTTGCATAATAGGTGACCTTTAATGATGATGTAAAGTACTTTGAATTGCCTCGGTGTCTGAAAATGTGCTATATAAATAAACGTACCTTACCAATTGAAACACAGGAACCTCCCGCCTGGCCCCTGACGGCTGTGAGCTGGTGTGCTGCGGGCCGGGGTACAGGGCGGGCCGGGCGGAGGTGGTGCAGCGCTGCTCCTGCAAGTTCTCCTGGTGCTGCTCCGTCCGCTGCCAGCAGTGCAAGAACACCGTCACCATCCACACCTGCAGAGTCTAAAAGATCCCCGAAGCACACCAAGCAGAAAAGACCCGAACAAACCACCCGACAGACCAATCTGAACACAAGACGGGATGAGGACAAGATAGACAATAGCACACCTAACACCAAATTATCCTTACACTCTGATCTTAATTGAACTAATTTTCGACTGAAGCTGTGAGGCTAAGTTTGAGGATTGTGTTGTAAAAGCTGCAAAGTTAGAGTACATGTATCAAAAGTAAATAACACAGGTGTGCAGAAACACACTCTCAACTGCTATCCTCTCAACAAAACTGACAACGCTTTTAAAGCTGAACTTAACCATGACTAACAGGGAATCATTGCAGCACTGTTCTTATCGTGACATAGACTAGCAGGTCTTTATTTACTGTATTTATGTCTTCTCCTCTCTTCTGGTTTATTTATTTGTATATCAGAGTCTTTGCTTTAATTCAGCGGCATCTATAGCAAAAGAAAATAACGTCTACTTACATCAGAGTCTGTCTTGTGTTGCGCTCTCCTTCATGTTCCTGCACACGCAGTGCTTTTAGGGCTGTTCAAGAATACCTAATAAATACAGTAGTTTATCCCAAAAAACACAATACGTTTCCTGAGTTTCTTATTCACCAGAAGTTTCTTAAGATGTTACACTTGAAACATGCTTTTTGGAGTTTTCCCTTTCCTGTAGTGTGTTATAAAAGTTTTTGTGCATGTAAATGGTCTGCAAAGGCTAAAATCCCCGTGTTCCCTGAGAGCAAAATTGCACAGTTGTAGTTTAGAGGCGTTCATGGGCTGTGTCTTTGTTTTCCGAGCTCCATTTCTTTAGCCAATTAGTCAAATGGCAGTTGGTTTTTCTTGCCGATTGGCTTATTCCCACGAAACGTATAAGCTAATCTTTGGTAAACACAATATTTAGACCGGTGCTTTTGCGTGATTTCTGGTGGACAAACTACATTTTACAGATCTGTTCTTTAACTTAAAGCTCACCTATCAAGCTATCTTTAGGCAATAGCATAGGTCTCAGATATATACAAATATATAAAAAACATGTCTATGAAGTGTTTTGCTCAAAACAGATCACCGATTCTAGCCATGCCTCATATCCCTCTATTTCACTTCCTGTTTCAAAAGTGATGATTTGGGGTATAAAGCTTTAAAAAAATAAAAAAATGATTAAAAAAAAGGAGGGGTCTGAGCTCATGTGGGACCCGGCAGCTACTGTCTAAACTAAATGCTGCGGTGATGAAACGCCATATCATGGATTATCAAGGATTGTCTCTGAAACAGTATGGAGCTCAAAGGCTTTCTCTCTTGCCGGTTATACCACAAGGTGAGTTCCTTTTTACTTCCTGCTTCTTCACACACATGCTCTCCAGTACAGGTTAGCTCTGAGTGTTAGCGATGCTAATGTAAACAGAGACCATATTACGTCCAAAACAGTCGGGCATTGTTTCTGATAGCAACTTTCTGATAGGGCCGTGGGTCCACATTTCAGATATTACGTCATATCGGACGTAAATCTGGATCAGCTCCGTTGTAGCCCCGTTTTTAGAGATTTGGGTACGGAGGGAAAGAGAGGGGTTTTTATTTCCTGACGCTGCGTGAGTTCCCCGACGCACCGGGGACACATATTTATAAAAGACATCAAAAGTGCATTTTGCATGATAGGTCCCCTTTAAGAAATTGATCAGTCGACACAATTGTATGAGTGTCCTCTAAGAACTTATTTGATGTAGTTTCTAATTCATTTCAGAGAACCATAATGCTTGCAAGCTGTCAGATACAGGTGCCAGTGTGAGTGCAGGGACAAAATACACTGCAATGCACCAGCAGTGACATGGAACTGATGTAAGCCATGCAAAGATTGGCATTGCTATAAGAAATAAAATGCATTTAATATCCACAAACCACCTCTACTGCGGTTCACTAGAGTTATCATTTGTTGTGCATGCACCATCCTCCCTCCAACACACAAAACAATGGCCGCTTTCTTCATCATTAAACCATTTTATTAAAAATATCCTGTGATTACAAACACCCAGAAATGTACTAGCAAAAGGTTTTGGTCTCAATCTCTGCCAAGATTAAGAAATATTCAAAACATTACAATTTAATTTGTTTTATTATCAAATCGCTCAAAGTTGGTCGTCTAGCAATAAAAAAAAAAGGTTTCAAAAATGAATAACTGCTACACATTTCCCAAAACAGTCACAGAATTAATACAATGAACATAAAAGAAGAATAAAATAGAAATTCATAATTCAATAGAAGCAGGGAAATTGGTAAAAACGCAGATTTGGCCTCCCCAGACGTTTCTGGGAACTTAAAGAAAGTTAACGATCTTTGTTTGGAGTGACAATACATCTCTGCTTTCCTTATGTAATTCAAAAGGAGCAGAAAAGGAAATAGAGTAACACTTAACACTAAGTCGCCCCTTTAAAAACTGATGCTCACTATAAAACTTAATGTTGAAGTGTTTCCCTATTTATGTTTCTCTAAACTGGGTTCAAACGCCCCAATAAGTCGAACACAGAGGAGGTCAAAAGCAATTATATAAAATAATCCTTTTTTTTTTTTTTTTAAATGGAGCAACAGTGACAGGCAGGGGGGGCCCGCCCACCTGAGTATTTGTAGAGAGAGTATTGCTATTGCTAAAAGCTTTCAGAAAGGGAGATAGGTGACACTCACTGCATGCTGAAGCTCCCTCAGCATCTTTCAACCTTTATTTTCAAGGCACAATCAGTGCACACGTGTTTGAGAGTAAGTCTCAATGGCATTGTACCTCCCTTCCCCTTTTGTTTTGTCCTTTTTCTCAAGATGGCCATTGATCTTTCTGATGATTTGATTCGCCCCACCTTTATTTCTTACACCGTCTCTCGCTGTCGTTGTTCATCTATAGAAGGACGCACTTTCTCTTGGTTTTGGTCTCAGGAGGCTCCAGGGCGGCCAGGATGGCCTCGTCAAACACATTCTTCAGCCCTCGCTGGATGGAAAGAACAGGAGACAAGGCAATGTTTATTATGGTCTGGATTATTGCCTGATTTCACAAATATCAAGTTGCTTTCAGTTTAAAGAGGCCATAGGCACTTTCACACCGCAGTACTTTTCCCAGTATAGTTCCGATATAGTTCAGAAAATGTGCGTTCACACCAAAAAAATCTGGAACCAGAACTTAGTTCATGAGAACCTTTTCATCCCCTTTTCCGTCCCTGCAAGAGAGCAGGTACTTTCATGGGAGAAAAAGGTTCCCATGTCTGATTGGCTGGGTGGATAATTGCAAACCACGCCCCGTAAAACTCCCAAAACGTTTTGTGAAGCCGCCATTTTATTTTCCTCACATTAGCATTATTAGCATTAACATTAACATTATTATTATTAGCATTAGCATTAGCCCAGCGCAGAAACGCAGAGAGACTAACTTATGGCAACACAAAAGAAAACATGGGAGCGGAGGAGATGAGGAGGTGTCGGCGTTCTGGCGATTTACTCGGAAGGCTTCAGTAGAAGCTGCTGGGAGTCCCAGCAAAAACATCAACGCTCCACCTCACATTCTGTTGATGAAGTTAGTTCATTTGTTGTGCTGTGAATTTAAGATTGTGTCCATATCCTACATCCTATTTCAGCGTTAACAGTGTGAGGAAAGTGTTACCTGTGTGAGAGCAGAGCACTCCACGTATTTGACGGCCTTCAGCTCCCGCGCCAGCTTCTCTCCGCTCTCAGGATATAGCGGGCGCTGTTTGTTCTTCGCCAGCTTCTCGATGGTGTTGCTGTCTTCCCGCAGATCCACCTGCGTGCCCACTAACAGGAAGGGGGTGCGCGGGCAGTGGTGAGAAATCTCAGGAACCCACTGCGGAAAATATGGAAGAAAGATTATTTTGGGTATCAAATAAATGTCGCTCTGAGTATTATAAAAGATACTGAATGTCAAGGTACTGGATTCAAATGCTTGCTTTTGATCAAATAATATGTGATTTAAAACAACATTTTGCAACAATTAGACAATTTAATGTATGCAATGATATTTTAACATTTAACAAAGTAATGGGCCCTCGTAACGTCTATACAGCTGAAATGATTAATATAATAGAATACTAATACATAATAATGCATAACTAATGTAATACATAACCAGGGTTGGGTTGTAACGGAATACATGTAACGAATACAAAAATCAAGTAACTGTATTCAGCTCGCGTTACATTTGAAAAACGAGTAATCTGATTACAGTTACTTTCGTAAACCTGAAGTGAATACATTTTGGATTACTTATTGGAATTATTGGTGGAAAGATTTCCTCACAACATTTAATATTCATTACTAAAGGTACAGCCGAATCATCACAGCCCACAAAACCTATTACCGCCGCAGATGGACCAAAAAAGGGAGCGTTTGGAAAAAAAGGGGCGGGTCCGCTCAGTGAAACGATAACAACGAAACATGGAGGAACAAAAGTCTGCGTTTAAGTCGTGTGTGTGTAGAGGTGTGTGTGGTTAAAACACATCAGCCTGCGGTCGCTCTTTAGCCTTATGATTCTGAAGGTAAACACAGCGAAGGCGGTGCGTGAAAGGCACTGCACGCTCGTCTTCTGAGTTAACCCTCCCGCTGCCTCCTGGCGCTGCAGAGGTCTCATGAAGTGAAGGAGGTGTTCCTTCTATAAAACAGCTGTGGGCAGCAGATAGGCTACTGTGAGAGTCACAGACATGAATTCATAGATCAAGGCAGACTGGTGCACAGAGTCTCCTGTTTTGCCAATCCGGTGCTTAAACAAATATAGCTCTAAACCCCTGGCCGAAATGTCCTTAAAATGAAGTCCGAGTTCGACATTTTAATTCATGTCCTGCCAACACTGGCAGGACAGAAGGCGACACGCCCGTTCTAAGCCGTGTCCCTCACTCCTCACATCCCAAGCTGCATCCCCAACAAGTGTATTATGTTGTTGCATCGTTTCAGATGTTATGTTTCAGTTGTGCTCTTGATAAGCCATTAAAACAGTAAAAACACGTTCAGTTTCCTTTTGCTTTTTGTGTCTCCTGTTCACCAAAACATATCTGTGATGGAAAAAGAAAGTAATCCAAAAGTATTCTAAAAGTAATCTGATTGCGTTACTTTTTTAAGACACGTAACTGTAACTGGATTACTTTCAGAGCCATGTATTCAGTAATCAGTAACTGATTACATTTACAAAGTAACCCTCCCAACCCTGACTCATTTGACAAAGAGTCATCTCAAAATGTCAAACTTTCCTTTGCTCCCGCTTCTTAAATATAATGATTTGCTATTCAATTTTTGTATTACTTTTGGGGTTTGGACTGTGCGTGGAACAAAGCAGGACATTTGATCACTTTAATTTTGGAAACATGGTTGTTGTGATAGCTATTTTCACAATCTTCTTTACCCAACGTGTGGCGGCTCAATCCCCAGTTACGTTTGAGTCGCCGAGAGGCTAAACTTGGCTATAAACTTGGCTATAAACTGTGACGCGTTTTCGAAGGCAAAGTCCATAGTGAAGCAAGATCGTTTTTGGGATATTTAATAAACAAAATCATAACATAGTAACTATGGACAAAACAGTCAACAGAAAAAATGACAGCACAAGCTCACCCTCTGTCATCCGCACTCGACATGAAACAGGTGACTTAAATAGACAAACCACACCTATGTGACGATTACCGGAAGTGCTTAATAAACAAATAAAAGTGACGTAAACAAATAATAATAATAATAATAATAATGAACTTGGGCTAAGTAGCATTATGTAATTAACGATTAATCCAATAACTTTGAAACTATCTGCCGATTTATCAATGATAAAAATAATCAACAAACAAACACATGGCAAGGCAAGGCATGAGATACATCCAACAACAAAAGACAGGGGTTGTGTTTCTCCACAATGATAAACAAACTCATTCATAAACACTGACCTTCTCTTTGACGTTTTCAAATGACGAGGGGGAGACGCTGGAGAAACATATGAGGAACACGTCAGTCTGAGGATAGCTGAGCGGACGCAGCCGGTCGTAGTCCTCCTGGCCTGAGAGACACAATCACAGAGAGGCGGGACGTGTTAATACTTGCTTTATAGAAACAGATATAAGAAAAGAAAGCAAGATTTTAAAGAACATTCATGTTACCTGCTGTATCAAATAATCCGAGTGTATAGGGCTCTCCCCCGATCATCACCGTCACTGCATAATTGTCGAAAACCTACACACACACACAGAAAAGTGAAAAAATAAAATGCAGCATGTTTGATTGCATGGTATTTCCATCATGGAGATATTTAAAGAAAAGGGAAGCTCGAAGTCGACATATATATATATAAACACAATATGACTCAGCAAATCCTCTCACCGTGGGCACATATTCTGAGGGGAACTTGTTGGTTGTGTAGGAGATCAGTAAGCAGGTCTTTCCTACAGCGCCGTCCCCTACCACTACACACTTTATAGTCTGCATCTACAGAGAGAAAGAGCAGAAAGGAAACATCAAAATCAAACAGAAATACAGTCAGTCTGTAAGAGGCAGACGCTGGGAGGAAGTAACAAGTTACCACATATTTACATCAACAGGAAGCAAAATGATTCAAGTGACAAACCGACAAAAGGCTCAAAATATAAATATCTGTTTTCAAGTTTGAGTCAGGCACGCAAAGTAGCCAAGTGCATTTTCTCAAATACTGAGCATGAACACAGTTTTGAGGTACTTTACTTGAGTGTTGATTTTCCTGTGTATTCTTCTTTTCCAATGCAAGAGGGAATTTCCTTTAATTTGTATTTCTACACATTTATGAGACAGATATAATTTATCATTGGTAAGTAATTAACCAGCTGATTCAAATGCTACTTATAAAACGGATGAGTCAAATCAAGCAATCTGATTGGTTCTTAGCCGTGATATAATAGGCGCTTTCACCTGGAGTACTTTTCCCGTTTAGTTCCGATAGTTCCTGGGATTTTGCGTTCACACCAAAAAGAGAACTTAGTTCAGAGAACTTTTCCCCCCTTTGTAGTGCCTGCTAGAGAGGTGGGACTATCCTGGGGAGAAAAAAGTTCCAATTTCTATTGGCTGGGTGAATTGCAAACCACGCCCCGTAAAACTCGGAAACATTTTGTGAAGCCGCCATTTTATTTGCTGGCATTAGCATTATTAGCATTAGCCCCGCGCACCAACGGAGAGAGACTAACTTATGGCAACACAAAAGAAAACATGGGAGCGGTGGAGATGAGGATGTGTCGGCGTTCTGGCGATTTACTCGGAAGGCTTCTGAAGCCAGTCCCCAACTCCGGGGACTTCCGGCCGGGGACTTCGGGTGGCAGAATACGCCGTGAAGTTGTTTGCGGCCTGCCAGTAAACCCAAAGCAGAAGAAGAAGAAGTGACGTCAGCGGCTTCATTTGCGTAATCTTCCCTCAAGGACTTATTCCGGTGTGAACGCGATCGGCTCTTTAGTTCCATGGGGGTACTAAGTGCTGGGAACTAAGTACGGCAACAACTTGGTGTGAAAGCGGCTCTTGTTAGAAATGGCAGTAACTCATTAATAAATGGTGATTCGTTTCACACTTTACAACAAGGCTCCCTTTTGCAACTATAAATGTTATTAACTCATAAATAAATGGTCATAAAGAGATACCAAGAAACATCAAGATGGAAGGGGGGGGGGAATCAACTCAGTGAACAACAGATACCAAGGATGCTGGCTGATGAAGACGAAGTAAGCTAGGTAGCCAATATAAGACTTAGCAGTACAGATAAATGTGGGCTCACTATTTGGCAAGATGACTAAGCCTTATATTGGCTACCTAGCGTACTTCGTGTTCTTCATCAGCCAGCATCCTTGGTATCTGTTGTTCTGAGTTGATTCTCGCTAAGTAGCCAATGTAAGGCTTAGTCATCTTGCCAAATAGTGAGCCTGTGTTGATGTATGTAGTTGAACTATGTTAGAACTGGTTTATAAATGGTTCTTAATGATTAATAAAGTGTTTACAACTTAATTATAAACCATTTATGAATCCTTTATAAGGGTAGTCTTATTGTAAAGTGGTACCGAAAGGTCTTTGCCTGTAACATCTTGTGTATCTTGTAAGATTTTACACGGCCGATACACTTAATAACCTTACAATCAGCTGCCAGTTTATTACGCACACCTAATGAAAACTAATGAAGTCTAATAAAACAGACCTGCAATAAAGCACGACTTTAATGAAGGTTGAAATGCTCAGTTTCTATTTTAGAGGCGTTTGATTTTGATCACATAAAGTCATTTCTGTTACCTTAACTTTATTCATATTAATGAGATGAAAACAATAATAGAGTTGTCAGTTACAGTGTTAAATATTAAGACTGAAAGAACGGGTGGGATTAAATAAGTAAACTTCTTCCCACCCCTTTTCGGATGTGTAATTAAGGAGATCATTTGTTTATATATCATTTAGAATCAGTCATATTTGTGTTTATCAATTTGACACTGCTTGAGTTTGTATACATCACCACCAGAACCCCCTCATTAACCACATCACTCCTGTTCTTCAGCAGCTTCACTGGCTCCCCGTCAAATCCCGTATCGTGTTTAAGATTCTGCTCCTCACCTTTAAAGCCATGCGTAACCTCACTCCTCTGTACCTCTCCGACCTCCTGACATCAACACACCCATCCATCCGCACTTCCCTCCACCTCACTGCACCCCCTTCCATTTAACCACCATGGGGTCTAGAGCAGGGGTGTCAAACTCAAATACACAGTGGGCCAAATTAGTCAAGGGCCGGACTGGTTCATGTTTATTGCAAAACGTATTGAAATGAACTTATTGCACATATTAAACCTGGAACTAACAAAGCTTAAATGATTGCCTATAAAAACACATTAAACATTAAATAATCAGTTGCATTCATTTCTTATGGCTCTATCTGCAGAGTCATTTCTTATGAGTACATTTTTCCACAGGCCAACAACAGCTTCAAAAAAACTATTTCCCTCAAAGAACAAACAAACATGCCCTGTTGTCGTGAGAGAAAGTGCAGAAGGAAACATCCATTAAACTCAGTGTGCTGCTCTGTGATGCTAGCTCAGATACTTGGCATCTCATCTTGGGTGCAAGTTCATCAATGTTTGGGTCAGGCTCTGAGCAGAGGAGACCCTCAGGATGGAGTGAAGGTGTGTGTGCAATATACCGGCGGGCCAGATCTAAGAGTAATTAGAAATTATCCTGTGGGCCGAAATTAAATCCACCAAGGGCCTGATTTGGCCCCCGGGCCTTGAGTTTGACACCCCTGGTCTAGAGCCTTCAGCCGCACTGCACCCCGCCTCTCGAACTCCCTCCCACCTGATATCCGCAACACTGACTCTCTCCCCATTTTCAAATCACGTCTCAAACACACACAAGCATATCCACCCTGATCATTATCCATCACACATCCTCTGTTTTATTTATTTATATACGGCATTGTTTAGTTTATGTTTCTTATGCTGGTGGTATCTTGTGGCGCCAAACACTGGCATGTCTTTTGGAAATGTCCAGTAATAAGACATTTCTAGTTGGATGTGTAAAACAAAAACATTGGAAGGCTTTGTTAAGACAAAAATACCTTTCCAGTTTTGCACTTTTATTATAAGAAAAGTCAATTTTAGTTCAGGAAACTTCAGTAAATAAAAACATCGCGAGGCAGATTTTTTGCCAAAATAAAAGGACTTCTGTTATACAGTTACATTTTTAACTTACTACATTGTCTCCAAACATGTTAAAGATGTCTACTCTTTGTTAATCTACATCCATACATGTATAGTTCCTCAACTTGTTACAAAAAACAATAATGTGAAGGTGAAAAAAGGTGTTCACACTGTGTAACCTGCAATGTGACTCTTATTTAATGCTTTATTGCATCCAGATGTGTTTTAAATACCAACTAATTATGATATTTGATATTTCAAACACACAGTTAGTTTCAAGTGGAAGACTCGGTAAATAATACAAATAATACAAAATGTACGGTGTACAAGTAGGATTTCTCCATTTAAAGTACTCTTGCTTGATTTTAGTGTTATAATTATGTGGTATTGTGGGTTGTTACTAAGATAAATGATTAAGGTAGTAGAAATAGTACACATCTTCACATCCTTAGCTTGTTGCTGCATGTGTCTGCTTATTGATGACAGTGAATCCCTTCGCATAGACTACATACCAGACATGTGTAACAAAACGACGGCCTGTATTAGCCCATTCAGAGACGGATACTGCCCAACACTTCCGCTAAATAAGCAACTCATCAGATAAATGCAGATCTGTGGAAACTTTAAAGCACAAACTTGACACTAAGAAGCTTTAACAAACCAAAAGAAGCTGTTAAATCTGTGGCTAATTTTTTGTAATTTGCTCTTTTTGTCTCAGATTGATGAAATGAGAGGTTATTCAAGTGTATGTTGTCTGTCAAACTGTTGCCATTATTATCTAACTACATAAACTAGCGACAGTTTAATCTATAAATACAAAACAGGTGAATAATAAAACAACAGCAGGGATAACAACTTCATTTTCCCACATTGATGTTAGCCGACACATTATAGCTCGGAAACTTTAACAGTACGCGGATTTTAACAGCAATCAAAAGGCGTTTTCTTTCGGTAGAAGCTTTGTTTTGTTAACGGGACTTTCTTACATAAGTACCATAGTAAAATAAAGAATACATATGTATTTTAAGGCTGTTTCTAACTCTACTCACCGTTTTTCTTCGGACAGGTTAGGCGTTGGTTACATCCGGGTTTGAGGGTCGAATTACTTTCTGCGCATGCGTAGAATGGAGGAGCAAAAGTCACATATGTGGAATATAAACACTGCCGCTTGGTGGACAGAGATATATATTTCTGCCTGCCTGCCTGCCTGCCTGCCTGCCTGCCTGCCTGCCTGCCTGCCTGCCTGCCTATCTATCTATCTATTTATCTATGTATCTATACCTACCTGTCTTTCTGTCTGTCTGTCTGTCTGTCTGTCTTTCTGTCTGTCTGTCTGACTGTCTTGTCTGTAAAAAAAAACAATTACCAGAAAAGCCTCTGGGGAAGTAGTTTATTTTGAAAGGCAAAGCTACCGGAAGTCCCTTGCATTAGCTCTGATGCAAACTTGGCAGCAGTGTAACTTGTCTTTATTTTTGTATTTGGATCAAAGGAAAAATAGGGCTTCTTCAAAGCATAAATCTGAATAAAAATCTGTTCTAAAATTAAAGAGGTGTGCAGTTATTAGAAGTGCTAGTTTGGTGGAGAAATGTTCAAAATTGTCCAAGGAGTGTGCATATAAAGATGTATGAAGTGTACATCATTTGACTTGACATTTTGTATCATATCTTGGCTTACAGTATTCCAAAATCTAAATAATGAAATGATGTAATAAAAGGCCTCTAGGGAAGTAGTTTATTTTGAAAGGTAAAGCTACCGGAAGTCCCTGTCATTAGCTCTGATGCTAACTTTATAGCAGTGTAGCTTCTCTTTGTCAGAGGACTGACTTCCGTTTTCATGTTTGGTCCAGGTTTCTGGAATTTACTATCTTCTGGGACTCTGGGCCGCCTCTCGCTTTGATAAACAGCCGCTGGGATTGAGTGTTTCTGGGGAAGGGGTTGATAAAAGGAGCTTCATTTCAGCCTGTTGGCAGTTAGCGGCCGTCATTCTGTCTCATCCTTGAAAAACACGACTGTTTACCTAGCTAGCTGGCTAGCATAGCATCAGCCAGCTGAGTTAAACCACCCAGCATGTTTCGGTACTTGAATGACGTTGATGACGACCCCTACATGATGTAAGTGTGGACATTATGTGTATGTCGTGTAGACACTTGTATCACTATGTGGTTTGCAAGAGGGGCGAAATGCACATGCTAGGTGGTGTTTTTTCACTGTGTCTTAAGCAGGTACCCTAACGTTTCTCCAGCTGTGGGGGCCTACAGTGGTCCACCATGTTGGATAGACCATAACAAAAAAGCTGTCAAAGCCCAAAAGCAGAGGAAAATAATAATCAACTGCTCAAATGTGCGATTATCACGACTTTCCTAACTTGGGATTAAGCTAATTGATAGCAGGTGGCATTGCTTGTACTAATTTGTACACAAGCTACCTCTCTTAGTATCAGAAAAGCTTTCCATTCTCCATAACAATACTGCATTTTATTTTATTATTATGTGTACTTAGATATAGTATCCAGTTCAATTGTTTTTATTTGTTTGGCCTTTTGTCTTCTTTAACTGTGTTTATGGATACACCAAGGCCAGTTCCTCTGTGTGTATACCTACTTGGCAATACACCTGATTCTGATTGATGTAATGGTGCAGGTAACAGAGTACCTTTTACATAACGTTGCATGAGGAGTTTTCCAATACATTTGACAAATGCATGAAACTGAAAAGTGCTGACAATCCCTTTTCTTCCCAGCATAACACATTTGCATTCATAGGAAACTGATTTGAAAGGGTTGAGTAAATGTGGAACTGTGGATGTCATTATAGACTTCATGCACCAGCACACACACGAATCATCATTAGTTTTGAATAATGCAATGCTACTGAAACTATGGTGGGTCTTTTGGGGGGTTCTGTGATCCCCTACTGTCAGCCTGTCACAAAGTAAGCAAAAGCACTGTTATAATCTCAAAACAACAGCCAGGCAGGTTCTGAAACAATGCCGTTATTGTGAAGTCAATGATTACAATTTAAGATCCGTTATTTATCATTCCTGTTATAATGTTTGACTGCCTATGCTTCAAGTGTATTTGCCTGAGCAATAGTCCAAAGATCTTCTGTGACAAAAGATAAGCCTCAAATCCTCTCATAAGAGAAGGTGGTAACAGAAATGATTTTGCGTATGGGAAAAATCAACATAGTTGTCTGTCCTCTTTCTGTCAATTGGGTAAGTGACTCTATTTTACGGCTCCTTCCATGCTCTGAAAAAGCTTGATTTAAATGTAACCTTAATTGACTAGTTAATTGGCTGGAAAGGAATCTGCAACATTAATGCTTGGCTCATTACTCACACTGTGGGAACTGAAACGTGGTTCTTTACTCGAGGAGGTTCAGTTAACCCTTTAACACGTTATACATACACTCAAGTCAAACCGGTAGTATACAGTAAGCATGCTTTGACAACATGGCAACGCTAGTTTTGATAAAAATCTGAAGCTTGGGCACCCATCCTAAAATGACACTTTTTTTTTGACACTTTACTTCACCTTTGAAAGATAAAGATGTTTCCATTACCAGACCATTTGTTTTACCCCAAACTAAACAAGTTCCAAAAAGATGGTTTTAGGATTTAAACCCTATGGAAAAATATTGATATCCAGGGCCCAGTAGTTCAAAACGTTTAATCCCTATCTGATCGGATCAGGATTGGATTTTGGGGAGTTCAAAACCAAAAAACAGGATTAGGATCACTTTGATATCCGATCAGATCAGGAAATCAAATCCAAGCTTTAATCTGGATCAAATCTTCAAAACGGGTAGTTCAAACCGACAACACAGGATTGGGATCAGTTTGATCCCAAAAAACTGGATTATCCTGATCCCACCAGAGGGGGGGATTTCCAGTGGATTACCAGAGCAAAATGTACTGTACCATTTATTTAAAAATATGTTTCAATATAAATAAGATGGCAAAGTTTGTTAACTGAAATAATACACAATGTTTAGCCTTCATGGCAAATACATTTTCATTTTTGCTCACGTTTGTGGTGGCCTTTTTTGTTTTCAACCAAATGTTGATGACATAAATGTTTATGCTCATAAAAGTATCACAACAAATATTGTCAATCACAAATGTAATTTAGATTAAAGGAAAAATATCTTCAACAAAAAAAAAGTCCATCACCTTTCAAACGTAATTGCGGACAGTAGATGTCTCTGCAATGTGGTCTCTTGTCTTCCTTGTATTATTATCCACTAGATGGAGATCGGTAGGATTACAGCACTGATATTCAGGATCTAGTCATCTTGAAAAGCCTGAATCTGGATCAGGGTGACCCTATCCCGAATTGCTTTGAAATACTGGGACTAAATCTGTCCGAGTTGTCTGATCCTGGATCACAAAAAATGTGATTTCAAAATCAGATTTTTTGAACTCCTGGGCCCTCGTGATCCCCAACATGTTACCCTTCATTTGTATTATCCACCGTTCATCCTGCACTCGCACACTGTACTGTGAGTCTACTCCCCCTTGTCTTGAGTCTTAACAAACCAATAAGTTAAAGTGTAATCTGATGTCTTGCAGGGATCCATTTGCTGCTCACAGGCAGCAGATGAGGATGATGTTCGGACCCTTCGGCATGGATCCCTTTGCTCTCACCCCCGCGATACAACCCCCCCGCGCCCCACGCAGACAGGTAACTCTCCGCCATGTTGAGCCACTGTATATGTTTAAACACACATCTGTTTAGATTAGCTTTGTATTATAAACCCCCCACTTTAAATGTCCTTTTAGTCTTTATTATTTACCTGCCTTCATATTGTTTTTTTATTATTATTTTATTTTATTTATTATTTATTGTTATTATCATACCTTTGACCTCCTTGTGTCTATCTGATAACATGTTATATTTGCTGCATGTACCTTTTAAAGTTCTTAACAAATAATCTGAGGGGAATTTCTTGTTGTTTGTTTTGACTTGTGACATGAAACGACCCATCCTGTTTGTACCTTTTTAATCTCATTGTACATTTTCTTTCAGGCTGGTGCCATGACCCCCTTCGGCATGATGGGAATGGTAAATAGCTTCTTCTTTGAGGACTTTCAAAAGATTGAAACATATAGTTTAAATGTAATTGTACAGATGACACATGTACAATTAAGTGACTTCACCATGTGTCAAAGAGTTTACTGATCTTCATGTGAAATCACAGCATTGTGTGAAAAGCCGTCTCCATGTATTCTAGTTTTAAATCTCATGGTCCATGTTACATTTCAATTAAGTTGGGTTTACACTTAAACACTATAAGGGCAATGTGGTGGGAAAAGACACCATATTTACTTGAATCTGTGCTTGTCTTTTTCACCTTACCAACAGAATAAGGACAAAAGAAACAGGACTTGTTTTTTTTCCAAAGAAAAACGTAAATTCCATCACACACTTATCTTATTGATTTATCTAAGAAGAGTTTTTGGTCATAAAAGGATCTTTCTTAAGACATTAATGCTTAAATAAAGCCCATAACTGCATGTTAGTCAAGCTGTGTCCATGATCACACACAGAATAAACAACCACTCAGAGATTGCATTAAAACAAATGTATATTCATCAACATAACCCGAGATCACAGTTTGCAAATGGCTGTCCTAAAACTTAAGTGTGTTTCATGCTTCTTCTTGCTCTAAAAAGAAAGTTGAGAGGCTTACCAGAATGACCATCGCTGCACTAAACTGACAATACAAGCTGTACTTTCCAACACTGTGTTAATACTTGACGTCAGTTGATCATTTAATAAAGTTTAATTTTTGCAGGGTGGAGGTGGTGGAGGAGGGTTCATGGATATGTTTGGCATGATGGGAGACATGATGGGAAACGTGGTGAGTAGTCCTGTGTAGCAGTTTCCAAATAAACACACAGTAATGACTCTCATGAATGAAAGCTGTGTCTGAACGCCACTCCATTTATTTTCTTCTCGCAGGAAAGAATGTCCGGTTCATCGAACTGTCAGACGTATTCCTCTTCGACGATGATCTCCTACTCCTCTTCAGACGCGGGGCCTCCTGAAGTTTATCAGCAGACGAGTGCGACGAGAACAGGACCAGGAGGGGTGAGGACATCTGATGATTAAATACTTTTCGATTCAAGGCTTTTATTGTCATGTGTGCATACTAGCTACAGTTTAGATATGACAATGAAAATCTGAGGTCACAGCCTCCTCCAACAGTGCAACACAATAACACAGATACAGAATATAGTAGAAATAGTGCAGAATAGTATATATACAAGTCATTGGAATATTGATATAAGTTGCAAACAGATGAATGTTAGAATAGAATTTGGATGAACCCCTCTTGAAAGGTCTCACATGTAGAGCACACGGCACACACAGTGACATGTGTTCTCTGCTTTTAACCCATCCTAGCACCAGGAGTCTAGTACTAGGAGCAGTGGGCAGCTATTGTACAGCGCCCGGGGAGTGAGGGGGGTGCCTTGCTCAAGGGCAGGAGGTGAACTCTCCAAGTAGAAGTCCACACTCCATATAATAGGTCTGGTCGGGGACTTGAACCGGCGACCTTACAGCTCACAGTCCAAGCCCCTACTGACTGAGCCACTGCCGGATGTTCTTTCAAAAGTTCACAATACATATAGGGAGGGAGCGCTGATTGGTGCCAAAGCCTTCCTTCTTGACCTGACTACACTGACTAAACTCTATTTTATTAAAGATCGGCAAATACATTAGCAGATTTTTCACTAAGAGGCGCCATGTGTGTTTGGAAAAGCATGTTTTTTTAGTCTCCAATTGAACTAAACTGAAAGTACTGTGAATGATTGACTTTGGTTCCATAGTGGACTTGTTCCAGTGGGTATTGGGAACATCTGGAAGGAGTTATTGCAGTGTATACTTTATTTTTGACTATTTTTCTGGATGGGACGGCTTCATTTAATCACACTGTCACTATTGATAACTTTAGAAATATTATTATGTTGCATTAAGGGTTTGTGATTTGTTGAAGAGTGTGGATTTAACATGGTTTATGTGGCAAATTTAAAAGCGTTGTGCCATTTGCCCTGGCTTTTTAATACTTATACCCTTTGTAGGGTTTGACCAGACTCTAACTATTTAAATTGACTGGCACCCCAGCAACTTAAAAAATACTTATTCTGCTCATTTTCAGGTTGAACAACTTGTGTCGCCTCGGCAGAAGCGTCAGCCAATCGAATCATATGCCAGTACAAGCTCTAGCCAATCAAACCGCGTGCTTGTGTGTCAGGGGCGGGAGATTCATGTGATTGGTTGTTGGTCGAGTTTCAGACACGCCCGCCGGCAAGCTTCAACGCACACCGCTGTGTGTTAGTGTCTCTACTGGGACATGTCTCCATGCTTTAATGTTCAAAAAGCTCTTTATTTGTCTCATACTGCCTGTCACGTACATTGTGTTGGAGCCAATAGAAGCGCAAGTGTTACGTTGTGATGTCAGTACGATACTGAAGTAAATAAAGGAGTCCGGTGGAGGGGTTTCAGGCACAAGGATTTGAGCTTTTGTGACCATTACATGCACAAAAACCAATATAACACACTACAGGAAAGGGGAAACCCAGAAAGAGCCTGATAGGAGCTCTTTAACATCAAAACGCTACAAAGTAGACCTGATTAACCTCTTTAAGTCTGACTGGATGTTCATGCTTCATTTGTGCTGACAGGACTGTGGCTTTCTGACCTCATTAACACATGAAACGGCATTAATTGTAGTGACAATAAGTCGATCATGTACAGTATCAACATCATCGTTGTCATACAAACATTTCAGCCCGAGTTCATTGAGAGTTCACAGCTGCTGCTTGTTTTGACTTGTCATCACTTTTGTCTTCAGATCCGTGAGACGCGGCAGTCGATGAGGGACAGCGAGAGCGGCCTGGAACGCCTCGCCATCGGACACCACATCGGGGAGCGTGGACACGTAATGGAGCGTTCACGAAACCGCCGCACCGGAGACCGCGAGGACAGAAATGACTTCATTAACCTTGATGAGAGTGAGTCAACGGGCCAGAAGGATGCTTAATGTTCAGGAGAGAGGCGTGCACTCATCCCTAATAAATCGTCTGGGTTAACGAGAAACAAAAGTAATGTTGTCAGATTACACGGACCACTGGGTTTTAACCTGGGGGGCGACAAAGTGTCACGAAAAGCCTCCTTGAGTTTAAGGACCGTAATATAACTTTTGATGAAAGCATACAGCCTATATAATGTCTGTGAACAGCTTCATCCAAATCACTCGTTCTTCATGCCGTTATTAGGGTCATTGTTTGGCTCAATTCTTCAGTTTAACAGTTGATAAGGCTGGGCGACTTGAATAACATCATATATGTCAATATTAAGTATATCGATATCGATATTGGCAGGACAATTGGTGCTTTTACAAAATATTCACACAATGAGAATTCTGATAAATAATCCTCTGTTATGTGAATTTAATGACTTAATGACGTAAAGGCAAATAACTAAACTGCTAGAATAATCAAGGATCAGAACATTTTAACACTTTATTGTACTGCGGACTTTAAAACCAGGAAAACACGATGCTTATTTGATTTATCGATATTTAAAGTCTAAGACCGTATCTAGTGTCATATGACAATATCAATGATATATTTAAGCAGACACGACAGGCCGTGGTATATGGCCATTATATCACAGTTAAGGGGCGTGGTTCAGCCCCGCTGTTTTCTTGTCCCAGTTTGAAAAGCAAACATGTTCAGCCAAACTGTATACAGTTAAATCAACCGGACTTCTTTCTGCAGATTTGAGCGCCCTTAACAACGGTCAATAAGTCCTTGCTGCACATTATCCCTTACATGTTTCCATCTTAAGCTTTGTTAGTTAGTTAGTTTCGTAACGGACGTAATGTAACAGTTGTAGCTTTTCTCAGGCGCGGAGGGATACGGACTTGTTGTGAAAAGTAACTACAATTCTACCCGTGATATACGCTCATTATATCACGGCTAAGAACCAATCCGATTGCTTGATTTGACTTGTCCGTTTTATAAATACATATATTCTCCAGCCATAGTGTGTATTGTTTTTGAAATATATCCATACAATATGGCACTTAGTCAGGGGTCGTCGGTTTACTCAAAGATAGAAAAGGTTGTGAACCCCTGACCGTGACGCTGGTTATTCTGCCGTGAAATGAGATCTATGTCGCTTAAGATAAGATAAGATGGAACTTTATTCATCCCCTCGGGGAAACTCAGGCGTTGATGGCAGCAACAGTGTCAGAATGAAAGATAGGATTCACACAAGGTAAAGATCAAATAGAATACATGTCATAGAAAGACAAGGTAAACTGTGCATTTAAAAAAAGAGGAATAGTTTCGGCGAAAACTAAAAAGGTACCACGGGGTCAGATTACAATTTTCCAAAGGGGATAAATTAACAAAGAAAGTAAAAAGAAAGTGAGGTCATAGAAAACTAGTTCTGCTAAAAAGTGAGCAATGATTGAGTCGGAGCTAAACATTTCAGATGTGTGTATCTCACAGTGCACTGTCAGAATAAAGTCTAAACTACAACAACTGAAATGGAAATAATCCGGTACAAAAAAGTCTCAAAGTTTAACAGTACTTGTATCTTGTTTTTAAGCTACTTTTGAATACTTTTGACTGGTATAGTACTGCATCATATTGTACAGTATAAGCATATCAAGGTGCTATTGAATACACTTGCCTTGCCTTCAATTCCTATCCTTTCCTCCCCTCCTTTAGCTGATGCTGGAGCGTTTGACGAGAGGAGTGGAGGAGGGAGGCGGGGAGGTACGTCCCCCCGACCGCCCGGGCGCTGGAGTACGGCCGAGATCGACGGGGTGGCGGTCAGCAGCTGGCCCTCCCGGCCCCCGCGGCCCCCCCCAGCCCCCCGACCCCCCCCGGAGCCCGGCACGAGTCGCCCAGACACGAGTCGCCCAGACACCGTCAGCCTCAGAGCCGCCCGCGCTACGACTGGTGAAGGTGAGGGGATTCACTATTCTGATTTAAAGGCCTTAAATCAGTCCAGATGGGTTGAGAGAGAGAGAGAGAGACGGAGAGAGAGAGAGAGACAGAGAGAGAGACTGAGAGAGAGACGGAGAGAGAAGAGAGAGAGAGGGAGAGAGAGGGAGAGAGAGAGGGAGAGAGAGGAGAGAGAGAGGGAGGAGGGAGAGAGAGAGAGGGAGAGGGAGGGAGGGAGAGAGAGAGGGAGGGAGGGAGAGAGAGAG
>JAPTMU010000026.1:1459959-1489959 GCA_028583405.1 Pogonophryne albipinna
AAAGGATCAGGACCTGTCTTCAACTTGTCCTAAACTTATATCCTGGGTTCGAGTTATGTGGGAGCCAATGGGAGCTGAGTTCCGATAAGGAGGCGTCTGAGCTCCCACGGCCGCAGGGAAATCATACATCTGTGGGGGTCGCTAGTATATTACCAACAACCATTATTTTAATCACAAATAATGCATGTGTCAATGCAATGAGTATTATTTACGTTAATGAGGTAAATAGGCTAAAAGAAAAACATGTTTTCCAAAAGAACTACGCATCTCTTGAATGACAGTATGCCTGCACTTCACCTCCAAGGTGCGCAATGCATTATTAGGCAATCTATGCCTGAGAGCGTGCTGCGCGAGCCGAGATGACGTGTGTGCGTAGGTGAACCTTTTCATATTTAAGTTTGTAGCAAGTAGAGGGCTGCTGTGTGTGTGTGTGTGTGTGTGTGTGTGTGTGTGTGTGTGTGTGTGTGTGTGTGTGTGTGTGTGTGTGTGTGTGTGTGTCATATTTGCCAACCTTGAGACCTCAGGAAAGGAGTGAGCAGAGGGTCGAGTAGGCTAGTTGTCGATTCTGTTTTCTGTGACTATCTTCCTCACGCTCTCAGACTTTCAGTTGCGCGCGCTACTAAAGAGACGGGTTACCATGGAAACCAAACAATGGTGTAGCTGTATTAAAGTCTGAGTGCAAACAGTCCTTAGTAAATCTGATTTGGTCAGAAATCAGGAGAAATATAACCCCGGGAGGAAACCGGGAGAGGGCAATGAAATCGGGAGTCTCCCGCGAAAATCGGGAGGGTTGGCAAGTATGGTGTGTGTGTGTGCGCGCGCGTGTGTGTGTGTTGAGTTTTAAAGACCCCCATAGAGCTCAGTTTGTAACTCGAATTCTGCTTATATCCTCATGTAAAACCAGAAAAAGGGAGAGTGTAGTCGAACCATGCAACAGAAATGAGACAGTTGAAGTCCGCTTTATTAAAACGCTGCTTCAACTCCAATTTGAAACCAGATGTGCATCTTCCAAATCCAAATCTCCACTTGTGACACCAGTTCTTTAGGATTTGAAGTGAAATCCAAAGAAGACAGAGTCCACTCCGGTTTAAAAATAGTGTTGTCCTTTTCATCAAACGATAGGCATAAGGCTTCACCATGGCGTTGTTTATCATGACAGAGAAATGAACGACTTCAGGACAGAGGAGTTCTGCAGGACGAGTTCCTACCTTTCACTAATCGGTGCATCCACAGACTCCATCGTTGGGATTCAATGAGTTTTTCAGATGTTTGTTCATAACCAGATGTTGACCTGGCGATAGTACCAGGTGTTGAAGTGCTGAATACTTCTGACCTGTTTGGACAACACCATCCACTTCCATCACCGTCTGGCCCTTAATCCTGTTTCTCATTGCTCGGGTAGATTCAATTATTCCGCCTTTAAAACATGAAAGCTTGAAGATGGACGCTGAGAAGAAGGTGTGAGTCGCCTCGTTCAAAGCCAAACATCCAACCTTTGATAGAGCACTCCTCTGATCTCCGATAAAAAACTCTCCTGCTGGAGCGTGGCGCCGCGATTAGCATGACAATGACATCATTAATGGATGGTGGATCCGTCTGACTGCTTAATTAGGGCCAGCCGAGGATAAGGGTGAGGACGTGGTAATAAAGAGTCCCTGTCCCTCGCTGCTATTGTCAATACGGAGCGGCCCAATCAAAGGTTTAAAAACAGGCCGACTGATGGCTCATTATCCCGCAGCCCAAAACTGCAGAACAGATTTTCAATGATGCACTTCTTAAAACACTCAGCGGATTAAAGATGTTACAAAAGGCCACTCACTGCAATCAGGCCGACTGATTAGCTTCTCACACGGAGGATAAATGCACTCTCTCATTTCTCCGTGACTCACGCTGCTCTCGTTCTCCGAATACCTTTTCTGCATTCCTGCCAAAGTGCTGCATTTCAATAACGGAGAGCGACACAGACATAAAGAAACAGGGAGAAGTTAAAGGGGAGCGTTGTACGAGGTTCTACTCCATCATCAGTGATTTACCTACAGTACAGAAATACAGACAAGTATTAGCAGGACTGAGGAACGAAGAAGAGCCAACAGCCTGAAAGGTCTCCTGTCATCCTCCTCTTCATCAGTATATCACAGAGTCTGTCTCTGATTGGCTGGAACACCAAACAGATCATTGCAGCGTTACCCATAATCCCCTCTGTTTCAGCCCTGTTTCCAAAGTGCTGATTCTCTGTCTGTTACTTTAGATGAAAACAAGGAGCCCCTCCCCACGCCCCTCTGAGAGACATTTGGTTCAAAGAACTCAAAGGAGCTCTAGAGGAGATTCAGGTGATAAGGGGGGGGGGGGGGTTACCTTGGCTGCTGATTGGCTAATGGTTACACAAGACAACACATCGTTATGACATCATAAAGTGGCCAAAATCTGATCAGCTCATTTTCAGACAGGTTTTTATAGAAATGGATCAAAAACAGAGAAAATCTTTGTTCCTGAAACTTTCAGAGTCTCTTTCCACAGAGGGGACACATGTTGATGTAGAAGAGACATGGAGAAGAGGGGACACATGTTGATGTAGAAGAGACATGAAGAAGAGGGGACACATGTTGATGTAGAAGAGACATGAAGAAGAGGGGACACATGTTGATGTAGAAGAGACATGAAGAAGAGGGGACACATGTTGATGTAGAAGAGACATGAAGAAGAGGGGACACATGTTGATGTAGAAGAGACATGAAGAAGAGGGGACACATGTTGATGTAGAAGAGACATGAAGAAGTGGGGACACATGTTGATGTAGAAGAGACATGAAGAAGAGGGGACACATGTTGATGTAGAAGAGACATGAGAAGAGGGGACACATGTTGATGGAGAAGAGACATGAAGAAGAGGGGACACATGTTGATGTAGAAGAGACATGAGGAAGAGGGGACACATGTTGATGTAGAAGAGACATGAAGAAGAGGGGACACATGTTGATGTAGAAGAGACATGAGGAAGAGGGGACACATGTTGATGTAGAAGAGACATGAAGAAGAGGGGACACATGTTGATGTAGAGTTTGTTGCACAGTTATAAATTCACACATGAACTGTTGGGTCTGACAGGTGATCCTCAGTCTGGTCCTCGCTCAGCGAGCATCCGTCAGCAGGCCCTGGCTCTGGCAGGTGATCCTCAGTCTGGTCCTCGCTCAGCGAGCATCCGTCAGCAGGCCCTTGCTCTGGCAGGTGTGTTGGTGTCATTTCTTTGGACAGAGACGGTCGTAAAGCTCCAGGAGAGGCCAGGGCCGCGGAGAGAGCGCCGTCCCATAAAGCTCTCCTCAAGATGCTTTATGACGGCACACCATGTTGCACGCAGAGATACGAGCCGCGAGGAGATGAGTTTTCACCAGGCGGCATGCCGGGGAGGAAGGCTGCTCAGAGGTCCAGTGAAACCACGAGGACAACAAGGCGTTTCCGCTTGTGATAAGTCAAAGGAAATCTGCAGGAATAGAACAAGTGGAATTGTGCCTGGTAAGATGTCTTGAAATAAGAAGGTTCAAGATTCAAGGCTTGTCATTTGTTCAGAGCTACAGTGGAGATATGCCAATGGAAATCTGAGGTCACAGGCTCCTCCAACAGAACAATAAAACAGATATAATAGGAATGGTACAGAATAGTCTGTATACAAGTTGCAAACAGATGAATGTTCTTTCACAAGTCCAGGTGTATAACAGTGATATTTAGATGAATGAGATCTTGTAATCAGCTGGAAAACGTATTTTGAACTATGTGTTAACTGGATCAGGAAATGTTGTGTTACAAAATAAGCCACAAATATCTGTTTTCTGATGTTGGTGATTTTCCAATTCTCTGGAAAGATGCTGCTCAGAGATCCAGTAAAACAACGATGAAAGCAAGGTGTGTTGAGAAAGACTAATACGTATTGAACATTCTGCTGGTCGCCGCTAACATGGTTATCGAAGGATAGCCCGACTCTAAATGGACGGAAGGACATCTCAATGGATATTTAGAATATGGAAAAGATCCCCCTCCCTCTGGAACTCACTCCCCCAACCCATCAGAGACTGCACTGACCTCACCACCTTCAAAACACTCACCTCTTCAATCTGGCTTTCAATGTGTGATTGTTTTTGTATTATTTGACTTTAACTTTAACTATGTATTTATTTGTTGTTCCTTCCTTTTCTTTTCTCTTCACTATATCTGTAAAGCGTCTTTGAGCTCCTGTAAAAGCGCTAACAAATTAAATCTATTATTATTATTAAAAGATCCATAAAACCACATTATATAATCTGTTCAAGGTGGTGGAAAACACACACGTCATCACCTTCTGAAAAGAACAAATATACAAGCTTCAACCAAAGCTGTGTTATTTAATAAAGACTTCTTTAACAGAATCAATCTTATTTCCAGCTGGAAAGGACACGAGCAGAGAGCACCAGGATCTGACCCAGTTACACAGGATGTCCTTTATAGAGATGAGACACAGGAAGGAAGGCAATCCACATCACAGTCCTCAGTGGGGGAGACTGGTCAGGGCGACACCCTCCTGTGTGAGAGCATTTCATAGCCAGGAAAACCTATACATATGGAATCACTGTCAACTCCCATCATATTCAATATCTAATATTCCATCTGTCATATATTTATTAGGGCTGTCAAACGATTAAACATTTTAATCAGATTAATCACAGTTTAAAATTAATTAATCAGATTAATCACCATTCGAACTATGTCCAAAATATGCCATTTCTTTATGTATATTGTGGGAATGGAAAGATAAATGAAAGAAGGCGGATATATCCATTTAACATACAGTATCTATGTTTATTATAACATTTTTCTGCGTGTCAAAATGAAAGACAGCCCACACACCTATCAATCATCAAACCGTGGGGTCTTAATTCATTACGTGTTGATTTCTATCAACGGGGGAGTACTTCAGGAAAGTCGACAGAGGGGGGGGGGAAGAGAGTCTCCCTCCGCAGCCGGTTGGCGTAGTTTTGGCACAATTCCGTTGTACAAACCGACGTTAACAGCAGCCCTGTCTGTGCACACGGAGACCGACTCTGTCGTCCGGTGATCTAACTGCCTTCTGGAAAAGCTTCACAAGTACGTCGGTACGCAAATGCGCTTTGTGACACAAGTTTCAGATTACGCACATAACCTGCGTACCAGTTATGTGTTACCTGTACTACAGCAAAAGTATTCTCCGTCGGGACTTCCTGCAACAACACCACGCCGTTATCTTGATTCTGATTGGCCAGAAGACATTATCAAAGATGTTCTATTGAGAAGACGATCACTACGTGACAAAAGTTTTCAAAACCGTTTCTGGTCTTCGGTATTTCCAGACAAGTGGCTTCTGAAATCAATCTTACTAACTGCTGTCTGTGCAATTTACTCCGCGAGTTGGCAGACTTTACTTTGCTTACTTTAACATCATTTTTCATGGTGGGGCTAAGCCATTTCTTGGTATGGGTGTAGCCTACCCCAGCCATACCCTGGCGCTGCCACTGGTGGCACGTATGGGGCGGGCCATTCTGCACATGCGTTAAATGCGTTAAATATTTTAACGCAATTAATTCAAAAAATTAATTACCGCCGTTAACGCGATAATTTTGACAGCACTAATATTTATGTATATTTAATACCTGTCAATATGTATATTTTCTACTTTCTTGTTTATTTCTAGTCTTTGAATGTTTGTTGTACAATGCTAATGCTTTTGATGTTGCTGCAACGCAAACATTTCCCAACTTGGGATCAACAAAGTACTTCTTATCTTATCTCTTATCTTATCTCTTATCTTATCTCTTATCTTATCTCTTATCTTATAACAGCATTTGTCAATCACACATTGGAGCAATTTACTCCAAGCTGTGAGAAGTGGACTCACTTTGTAAAGTTAGTTTTCACCAGTGTTGGGACTAACGCGTTACAAAGTAACCCGTTACTGTAACGCCGTTATTGTTGGCAGTAACTAGTACTCTAACGCATTACTTTTTAAATTCAGTAACTCAGTTACCGTTACTACATGGTGCGTTACTCCGTTACTGCGTTAGTTTTTCAACAGCCAGGCGAACAGAGATGAGAACTGTACTTAAGTACAGTACTTGAGTAAATGTACTTAGATACTTCCTGTGTCACATGCGGAGACGGGCTGTGGGCGTGTTTGTGTTGTTTACTAAATCATGGCGGCGGCGGAGCTCAAGTCTAGTTTCTCCACCTGGAGATATTCTCACTATTTCACTTTTGTCGAGCACAAAGAAAATAACATTTTAGTTAAATGTAAGTTGTGTCCTGGCGGGTCAAAGAGCCTATCTACTGCCCAAACCAGTCATTCAAATCTCTTAAAACATCTGCAAAAACAACATGCTGGGACGAAGCTAGTAGCTAAGACGACAGAGACTCAGCCGACGCCACTCCACCTCCACCTAAGCAACAGCGGCTGGATTTTAACCGAGGGACTGCTAGCCAGGGAAAAGTGGATAAAGCCATTGCACGGTATGTTGTAGAACACATGCAGGCTATTGCTACAGTGGAGTCACCCGCTTTCAGGGAGCTAGTTAGCATGATACCATGTCCGGGCGGCACACGGCATATGGGACGGAAAACTTTTTCCAACTACCTGGAGAAAGAATATACAAAATGGAAAGCCAGCTAATATCGATGCTATCCAGATGGCATTATGCATGTGAAGTTGATCAACAGATTGTATTATTCTCCAATGCAATAACAGTACTGAAATGAAGGCTATAAGGACATTAATGGGAGCCCTTTTTTTAAGTAACTAAAACGTATTACTTTTTGGTGTAAGTAATCAGTAAAATAACTGAGTTACTTTTGAAATGAAGTAACTAGTAATGGTAACTAGTTACTGGTTTTCAGTAACTAGCACAACACTGGTTACTTCACAGATCCATAAAGACATGTCCACTCCCTAATTGTTCACTGTTGTTTTCTTTTGTTTTTCTTCATGTCTTTCTCATCTGTGTTTTGAGTCATCATTGCTGAACATAACCATGAACAGATGTATCTCAATATGCCGTGACAATGTTTGACAATAAATGCCAATAAAAAGTAAAGGATTAGGAAAACATGGTGTTTCCTTGTTTGCTTGTAATAAGTACAAATAATCTGCCAATCGAACAAGTGGAATTGTGCCTGGTGAGACTTCTTGAAAGAAGACGGGATATTTAGATAAATGAGGTTTTGTAATCAGCTGGAAAACTTATTTTGAACTATGTTTTACCAGGATCTTGATTTAATCTGTTTTCTGATGTTAGTTGGTGATTTTAAAATAAAATGTGTTTTCTAAAATCAAGTAAGATCTATTGAGAGAACATTATCCGTATTCTACAAATAACACAGCAGCTTAAAAACGTGTTTCATCAGAGATCCAGCTCGAAATAAGATGTTTTCAAGAGTCTGATTCAACAAGACGATGCATTGTCTAAAAACACATCTCACTGCATTGTTACTTCTAAAGTTATCAGGTCTTTGTATCAAATGTAAAGAAATATTCTGACTGAAATTAGACAAATATACTTTGCAAGAATGTGCAGTGTGTAAATGACTCCAAGGCTGTAAAGAGCTGTGTGTTTACGGCAGTTATTTGGTCTGTGGAGGGATGAGCTCAAAGACAAAAAAACGTCTTCAGTTCCAGGAAAAAGCGCATAATGAACCTGCTGCGACCCTTTGCTTCGGGGTGAGTCCTGATCAGAGGGTCCTTGCTCAGCCTGGTGGGCGTTTCCCTCCAAATGTTAATCCAAGATCATTATTTTTAATTGGCTGTATCATAAAATACCATCACACTCCATGTCATGTGGCATTCTGTGACCCGGTGTTTAAAATACATCACAAGGCCGAAGATGAAGAGGAGAAGCTGAAGGTTCCCAGCACCAGGACTCTTTAAAGTAGAGACACTACACACTGATATACACCTGAACATCAGCAGGAGAGGACTCTTTAAAGTAGAGACACTACATACTGATATACACCTGAACATCAGCAGGAGAGGACTCTTTAAAGTAGAGACACTACATACTGATATACACCTGAACATCAGCAGGAGAGGACTCTTTAAAGTAGAGACACTACATACTGATATACACCTGAACATCAGCAGGAGAGGACTCTTTAAAGTAGAGACACTACACACTGATATACACCTGAACATCAGCAGGAGAGGACTCTTTAAAGTAGAGACACTACATACTGATATACACCTGAACATCAGCAGGAGAGGACTCTTTAAAGTAGAGACACTACATACTGATATACACCTGAACATCAGCAGGAGAGGACTCTTTAAAGTAGAGACACTACATACTGATATACACCTGAACATCAGCAGGAGAGGACTCTTTAAAGTAGAGATACTACATACTGATATACACCTGAACACCAGCAGGAGAGGACTCTTTAAAGTAGAGACACTACATACTGATATACACCTGAACATCAGCAGGAGAGGACTCTTTAAAGTAGAGACACTACATACTGATATACACCTGAACATCAGCAGGAGAGGACTCTTTAAAGTAGAGACACTACATACTGATATACACCTGAACATCAGCAGGAGAGGACTCTTTAAAGTAGAGACACTACATACTGATATACACCTGAACATCAGCAGGAGAGGACTCTTTAAAGTAGAGACACTACATACTGATATACACCTGAACATCAGCAGCAGAGGACTCTTTAAAGTAGAGACACTACATACTGATATACACCTGAACATCAGCAGGAGAGGACTCTTTAAAGTAGAGACACTACATACTGATATACACCTGAACATCAGCAGGAGAGGACTCTTTAAAGTAGAGATACTACATACTGATATACACCTGAACACCAGCAGGAGAGGACTCTTTAAAGTAGAGACACTACATACTGATATACACCTGAACATCAGCAGGAGAGGACTCTTTAAAGTAGAGACACTACATACTGATATACACCTGAACATCAGCAGGAGAGGACTCTTTAAAGTAGAGACACTACATACTGATATACACCTGAACATCAGCAGGAGAGGACTCTTTAAAGTAGAGACACTACATACTGATATACACCTGAACATCAGCAGGAGAGGACTCTTTAAAGTAGAGACACTACATACTGATATACACCTGAACATCAGCAGGAGAGGACTCTTTAAAGTAGAGACACTACATACTGATATACACCTGAACATCAGCCTGAATCTGCGTTGGTTTCTGTTCCAGAGATAATTCATTTCCTCTGACGGCACACCTTCATCCCGTCCTTCAGAGGTGTGTCTTGCCTCGTAGTAAAAAGCTTTTTTTATGCGCTCAAGGCCGGATGGAATAAATTGGTCTTTTGTTGTGTCCTCATCACACTCTGCAGGAGCGGCTGATATTCAGCTGATGGTATCTGTGTTATTACCGCTGCTGGATAAACACCCCGATCCCATTCACTGAGCGTCTGTTTCCCGGCTTTATGATGGGAGGAAGCATTTGTGATGTCTATCTGCTGTATAGAGAAAATGTGCATTAGACGTTCTGCAAGAGGCGTCTAGTTCAATGTCATCCCATAAAGTGGGAAAACATGCGCATTAAAGATACACTTGGCAGGAGTGATGTGCAATATTCAGTATATTATGATCCTCAACAACAACTCTGCGGTATCAAGTATCGCCTTTGGAGTTTTCACACCAGACCATGTTCTTCCTATGTTGGTACTGTATACTGTAAAGAACATTAATTGATGCACAGTGGTGATTCTAGAGTCTGTGGGGGCCCTGGGCAAACATTCACTGGGGGCCCCTCGAACCAGCTTTTCTACGCTGCATTTGGTTCAAACCTGCTCTGCTCAACCCTGACACAAACAAGCATGCTACTGTGGTTTTTCACTTTGTGTCATTGCACTTTGAATACAAACAGCAAATGATAAGGTGCCATAAACAGACAAGCAACAATATCATTATATTTAAATGTATATTCATATATTTGTATCTGTATATATCCATTCACTTGTACACATATTCTGGACATACTTCCAGCCCCAACATCTTTAAATCTTCTTCAACGTATTCCCACTGTTCCTCTGCACCTATTTGAATCTTTTCTGTATCCCTTGCCTATATGTTGCCTCTAACAAAGACCAGCTCTCCTATATCTCTCCTCCAGTGAAACATTGGAGTCCTCCTCATCTCCCCCTCTGACTCCATGAATACGACCCCCTCCTCTGCAACATGGAGCAGGAGCAGCAGAGTAATGTTCTCTTTACTTTACTTTCTGCTCCCGACAGAAGAAGCCATTTGAAGCGTTGTGTCTTGAAGAGGCAGTTCAAACAGAGTCGTCCGTGGCCTGGTGTTTGCTCTCTGCTTCCTCCCCCCCACCCCCTCTCCCTCCCCCCCACCTCCTCTCCCCCCTCCCCCTCACCTCCTCTCCCCGGACATAAAGGGAGAGATTTACTCCAGCTTATCTATAAAGGGCCAGGATGAGCCTCAGCCACTGAGCAAAACAATTACTCACAGCTGCTCCTCGCTATCTGCTGACGCCAACATTCAGACGGAGACCAACAAACATACGCACAATAAAGAAGAAGGAGAAGTCTTCACGAGCGCTAATCACTTCGTCCTACTGACACCAGGTCGCTCAATGTCACAATTATTAAATTATCAAATTGTTACCGCAGCCAGAGCAGTGTTTTGCATTTAGAAATGTCTTTGGTCCTGGAGGAGAATAGACGTGTTGAAAGAAGTGGGAGCTGCCAGACATATTTAAAATGCATCCAAACCAAAAAGATGTCCAGTGGTTCTTTTCAAGCCAACAAAAGACTGTGTGGTGTGATGCAGAGTTTGTCATTGCAAACACATTATCAAATTAAAACTTCATAACTCAAACTAATTAAGAAAAGCTGATTGAAAACGCTCAATTCAAAAAACAGTTTTTCCGCAGCGGGATCGTCCGCTGTGTCAGAACCAATGAGACGTGTTCTGGAAGTAATGTGGTCTGTGTTTACATTAGCATCGCTAACACTCAGAGCTAACCTGTACTGGAGAGAGGCTGTGACTCAGTGGATAGTGTGCTGGACTTCAAATCAAGGGATAGCAAGTTCGAGTCCCACTGCAGTCAGCATGGCGTTGTGTCCCTGAGACACTTCACCCCAAAGTGCTCCTGTGGGGATCGTCCACTGTACTGAGTATGTGAGTCGCTTTGGATAAAAGCATCTAACAAACATGTGATGTAATGAGAGAGTGTGTGTAAAGAAGCAGGACATAAAAAGGAACTCACCTTGTGGGAAACCTGAGAGAGAGAAAGAGTTTGAGCTCCACACTGTTTCAAAGAGAATCCAGCAGCAGCTCGGTTAGATTTAAAGCTACTGACCCAGAATCAGCACTTTAGTAACAGGGCTGAAACAGAGGGGTTTCAGGCTACAATGGGTGATCCGTTTGGTATTTTGAGCAAAACACTTCAGAGACATGTTTGTATAGATATGGCCCTGTAATATATTGTTCAAATACAGCATAATAGGTGAGCTTTAATCATCTTAATTGGACCCATTTGTCATAACATCTACCACAACACAACTTTCCTTTAACACACTCCATCGTTTGTTAACTGACCCTCTCAGAGTTTTATCTGAAACTGGGGAAGTACATGGAACTGGTTCTGGAAGTTAATGGTGGACACATCACGTGTTTCCTACTTGTTGAGTGTATTTCAGTGTGTGGTTCTCCGTCAGAGCTCCTTCCCTCCGGCACCCCATGTGACGAGCAGCGACAGGCGCCCGTAATGCAGACATAATCTGCTAATCTCGCTGTAATTAAACAGATGGAATGAGGTCTTTACTGCTCGCCTCAAAATAAGCCTTAAATTTCCCCGAGCGCGGACAAGATGTGCTTTAGGAACCTCAGAGGAGGAGGAATCTCAACCTGAAATCTGCCGCTCAGAATAAACACAGCACTATGTTACTGAGAGGCCTTTTTACTTTAAGCAAAGTTCAAGTGTAGAAAGAATTCATGCATTTTGATTCACTCAGACTGAGAGTTGAGATCCATTGCGTTGAAATACTGTCAAAGCACTATAAACACTTTTCTTTTTGTCGCTGCTTTTAATTGAACTTCTCACATCTCACACTGCACTGTGACTTTGATTCATGTGCCTGTTATTCATGTTTTTATCTTTGCTTTTTAATGTGTATAATATGTTTCTGCTGCACTATTTCCTCATGCTCTTAATCAAATCAGGTTTTATTTATAAAGCACATTTTGAAACGATTTTTGGTCGAGCCAAAGTGCTGCAAATAATAAATAACACATTACGACAATCGCAAAGCAGAAGACAATAATTTACAACAGCAAATATAAAAATCAAACACAGGGAAATGTCAGGAGTCGTGCTCCGCTCTGACTGGAAGGCCAGGGAGAAGAAGTGAGTTCTTAGTGTAGATTTAAAAAACCCTGGCCTGGGCCGACCTCACGATGTATTTTATTTTTGTGAAGCACTTTGAATTACCTGGTGGTTAAAAGGTGCTGTGTAAATAAACGTTCTTATAGCCTTGTTTTGTTCAGTAAACCAGGAACCTTATCTGTGTTTGGACTAAAGGAAGTCTGATTTTAGTGTCTGAGCTTTAGTTTCATTCTCAGCTCTCGTGGAGGTTTAGGAAAGTGATTTTGAACCACTTGGGAAATTGTGTGGAGGCAATCAAATGTAAAACACAAGATTTATGAAAGTAGTTTTTAAATCGGGTTTTAATTGTTTAAATAGCATGTTGACAAACTTGCATGTTGACAAACCGTTATCATATGCACACTATTCTTTTTTGAACAGTATTGTTCTGTTTAAAGGAGGCTCTGTGGACTTTATGCTGCGTCTGCAAACACCATGCAGAGGACCTGAGTCACTTTTACAGAGGGTTCATCCTTTCCTTGGCCCCGTCTCAGGTCGGTTAAATGGATTCCTTGCATCCCTCACTTGCGTTGTTTCCCTGCCTCTAGTCCCTCCCACCAGGGAAGCAAGGAGAGAGGAAACCACGAGAAGCAGGAAATGAGTTTTAAGAGCAATGGGACGTCCTTTCCTCCGGAGCGTCACGTGAAGCGACGTCCGTTTGTGATGACGCCGCACAGCTGATCGTCTGACAGCAGCTCTGTCCCCGTTGTTTCCACAAACACCCCCCCCCCGCCCCCCCGCCTCTGTTAGCACACATTTACTGACACTAACATTTGTATCATCTTTGTAGACCCCAATACATTACATAAGAACTAATTCTCAAAAAAGATAAACGCCATTCTTAAAATGTATAAACGAACACTAGTTAGATTAATATTGATTAGAGCACAATAGAAATAATTGAGAGAAGAAAAAGAGAGATGTTATCTATGAAAACCCAGTTAGATGAACATTCATTGGATTGCACACTTTGTGTGTTTGTGTGGATATGCAGCACATTAACATTTTAATAGACTTAATGACTGGATGGAAATAACAATAAATGAAAATGTAAAACGAAAAAAGCGATCATGAAAATGTTTCCAAAAAATGAATAAAATGATTTGTGACCCCTTTGTTGTTCAGATATATCACATATTTGTAACTAAATGAAACATGAATTGAAAAAAACACGGTATAAACTGAGGAGTGACTCTCGTGAGGTTCATGTGTTTTCTTCACTCCGCTGGGAAACTGCTCTCATCTCAAGAAGCATGAGAGCACTGCATCGTCCAATCAGTGAGCGATACACAGTAAGGGGGCGGGGCGAGTGTCTGAGGATTTCATTGGAGGATGGTCTGGTGGTTCCTCGATTATAGCTCCTCCGTTATCGCTCCTCGCTCCTCCGGCAGAAATAAGAGCCATGGGACGCTACTCAAGATGGCTCAGACAAATCAACTTCCGGTGAGACCGAGACCGAGGAGCGAGGAGCGAGGACCGAGGAGCGAGGAAATGAAAATAGTCGACCTGAGACAGGGCCTTAGTGTGTGTTTGCAAATGATATGACTTCCATTTCAGAAAACGGCAACATTTGCAGAGTCATAGGACAGCTGTCGTCGCTCCTCATCCATATTTCCGCTGATATTTACGTAAGAATAGAAAAAATCTGCCAGCTGGGGTTTGTTTTTCCTCGCCACACAAAAAATGTTATTCAAATGCTTGCGTGCGTTGCCTCTGGACATTCATCTTACTGTGTGTGGGTTTGTTGTGTTGTTCACACTGTGGGAGATTATCACGCTGTCAGATAATATGTCATATTTAGAAAAAGTGCAACAAATCCAACGAGAAACACAAGAAACTAAACTTAATGAAGAAGAAAGTCTCACTTAGGCTCAGTTTTTGATAACATGTTGACAGTGTGGTTTAATTATAGACTGTAGGATAATAACGATAATTAAGACTCCTTATTTTACGCCCAAATTACTCATTTTAAATGGATCCATCTAAAATCTAATTAAATGTGTTTCCAATTAGTTTTTTAGAAAGAAAATTCCCTCTTGAAGCAAATATACACAATGTGTTTATTAAAACTCTTCATGGATAGTCAGAAACAGGTTTTATCAGCAAAGTGCAGCCAAAAAAGGTATTTCTGTCCCTGTTGACTGATATTGATATACATAGTGATTTATCAATGTTTAAACAGCATTTTCTTCTGAGATAGTTTAATGACTCTGTATGCAATTTGCTAATTTAGCATAGCATATGTAAACAAATATGTATTTTATTTGTTTGAAAAGATTGACAAGCCGTGTAAGAGTGTCAAACTGAAAATAAAAAATACCTTCAACAAATCCAAAAACGAGATTTGCTCGGTTTGTGTTGGGGGGGGGGGGGGGAGCCAAAACGCTTCGTCTGTTGGGTTGAATTAATAAAGTTTCTGCAGAAATCTGAGTCAGAGTTCCCTGAGGTTCAGAACAAGCAACCTCTGAGCTTCTCCGTGAGGTTTAGTTCACAGGTTTTAACCCGGGGTCGAAGTTAGGGAAGAGAGTCTGTTTCTGCAGAGCACAGCACTTCTTTTATTCTCTTTCTTTGATATTCAGCTATTTCTCCACCGACTGAAGAGAAACCGCTGATTGCTCTGAAGCTGCACCAACCAGCTGACATCAGACTCTTTATAGTTAGATCAAATATGTTTTGGCAAGAAATGTAAAGTTCAACATGTTGCATCATTTTGGATGTTATTTAGAGCAAATCATTATGAAATGTCTTTTCAGACTCAAAAAGCATAAGTTGGAGGACTTTATTAGAAAATTGAAATCACACAAATCTTAATCATGTCTCCAGAGTATAATCAAGAATATATATATAAAATAAATAGACACCACTCCAACTCACTGTGTCACATAAACATATAAGATGCCTGTTACATTTCAAGTGTTAGAAGTTGATTTTTGCAGAAAGAAATGTCTCTAAAAACCCTTTTTGATTCACAAATATCCAACAAATCTGAACAAAAAAGTCCTGTTAATCCCATAATTGTAAAACTTGACAATATGGGGACTTGCATTTTGTCCCCAAAGGAAGACATGTCCCCACTATGTGACACTGTAAACCGTTTAGTCCCCCCAATGTCGGTAATACAAACACACACACAGTCATTTTGCAAACCCTTTAGATGTCTTAACATTGACTTACATTCATTTCCATGAGCCTTACCACAGCCCCAAACTTAAGCCCAAGTTTTCTCCAATCTTACTGACTTTGTGGGGACTTTAGTGGCTCTCTCTTTATAGTGTATTCATGTTCATACTACTTTCTATAGTGTCTAAAATGTACCGTCTAAATGTCTACTACTTGAATAGTGTATTCAGTATCTATATACCGTTCATATTATATATAAGTCAGATGCATGTTGTTGTCCTGTGCAATGACAAAGTTGAATCTAATATTATTCAACCTAAAAGTAAGGCATGTCCCCACATTGTGACTGTCTAAAAAAGGTTAGGTCCCCACAACATATGTAAAACGTTCACACACACACACACACAGTGTAAAACCTGATTAACAAAATGTAAGGACAAGGTTCAACAAAAAAAACATAGTTTGCACATGTGTAATCTTTTATTTACCCAACCCAATGAGGACTGATTTACGACTCTAAGAAGCGCCATAAATAACAGAGAAAACATGAAAATATGTTAAAAAAAAACACTCGACATTTCCTGTCAACGTATGATGAGCAAAGACGTTGACAGCTTCCCTGATTTCCATCTCCATAGTTTCATAGCCAACGTTTCTATTTGTATCTTAAGTCTGTCTATTTTTATCCACATGTCACTCATTGAGTATTTCAGTCTCCATTCTCTTGTCTGTTTGTTCCCTGAAGATTCAGCTGGACACAAAGAAAGAAACTTAACATCTTTAGTTTGAGTCAAATACTGGGTGAGCTTGATGGAATGGGAAATGGAATTTAAACATGGATACTGGTAGTATTAGTACGAGTAAAATGGAAAGCATTGAACAGGGATTTGAAGCTAAAAGCTGATTGAGTGAAATGGATGATCTAAATAGTAACGATGGTAAGACTCTGTACATTTTGAGAAAAGGACATGTGATGCAGTTTTTCTGACCATTCATTGGTTCATTTCATTAAACAACGAATAACATTTTGAGTTATTTGAGATACGTCTGTTGTTTTGTTTACCTTTTTCCCGCTCCATTGGCCTGCATCCACATCAAACCTCTTTCTATGGATTTTCTGACAGATGAGGCGCATCAATTAAGACAAACACAAACTGTTATTTATCAATCAATCAATCAATGTTTATTTATATAGCCCAATATCACAAATGTTACATTTGTCTCAGTGGACTTCACAGTTTGTACAGAATATCAGTATGACAATACGACACCCTCTGTCCTTAGACCCTCTGTCCTTAGACCCTCTGTCCTTAGACCCTCTGTCCTCAGTCCCTCTGTCCTCAGACCCTCTGTCCTCAGACCCTCTGTCCTTAGACCCTCTGTCCTTAGACCCTCTGTCCTCAGTCCCTCTGTCCTCAGACCCTCTGTCCTTAGACCCTCTGTCCTTAGACCCTCTGTCCTTAGACCCTCTGTCCTCAGACCCTCTGACCCTCTGTCCCTAGACCCTCTGTCCTTAGACCCTCTGTCCTTAGACCCTCTGTCCTTAGACCCTCTGTCCTCAGACCCTCTGTCCTTAGACCCTCTGTCCTTAGACCCTCTGTCCTCAGACCCTCTGTCCTTAGACCCTCTGTCCTTAGACCCTCTGTCCTTTGACCCTCACATCGTACAAGGAAAAACGTCCGGAGAAAACCCACAGTTTTAAAGGGAAAAATGGGAGAAACCTCAGGGAGAGCAACAGAGGAGGGATCTCTCTCCCAGGACGGACAGACGTGCAATAGATGCCGTGTGTAAATTGAAAAGATAATACATTTGCAACATAGGTAGTCCAAATGTTTGGAAATGCATGTGTGTATAATAGGAAGATGAATCCACGAGGATATCCATCCAGGACCTATGATCCATGACCACAGCCACGACTCAAGATCCAGGGCTCGCGATGCAGGACACAGGACCGCAGGATCATCCATGACTCCGGATCCCGGCGTATATAGACACCAAAAAGAAAGAAATTTGGGGAAGCTGGGTTAATCGGAACATGAGAGTACACAGGTATAGACAGAGAGAAGGAAGAAGTAAGATGTCCCCCGACAAACTAAGCCTATATCAGCAAAACTAGGGGCTGAATCTAATCAGCCTTAACTATAAGCTTTATCAAAAAGGAAGGTCTTAAGCGCACTCTTAAAAACGGATAGGGTGTCTGCCGCCCGAACACAAACTGGAAGCTGATTCCACAAATGTGGAGCTAAAAAAATTGGCCATTAAAAATGTATAACTTCATTAGTTTCCAAAACTATCATAAAATGTTGCATTTTCCGCTGTTTGGAATCTACAACCTACAACATGTGTTCAGTGAGTGGCTTTGATCTTTAGTTTTGAGTAATCACAAAGATTGTGTCTCGTTTCACCTCAAAACATATGAGTTTCTTCCCCAGCTGCTTCTGACACTGGTATTCCTAAATAATCGTTCTGGCGTGGATGTTGATGAGTCGTTGAGTTCTCTGAGCCTTTATGTTATATATTTCATTTTTGTTTGATCTTTCAATAAAAACGTAGATGAATTATTTATATTTTTTTGGACAGATTAGGCGCATCAAGTAAGGCAAACACCCACAAAATAAATAGCATTTTGGCATTCTCAACTATCTTCAAAATGCTGTCAGTTGTTTAGTAAACAAAGTCGCATTTCAGCAATAAATGGTTCGTTTTTTGTTCTCTATAATCTGTATATTGGTTCCACAGCTGTTGCATGATGTAAATGCAGGCCATTGAAAATGTAAGAAATGTAGGCATTTCCCACATTTTGGAGCGTTTTCAATGTGAAATGAAGATGTTTTTCACAGTGTGAGATGTGAGAGTCGCTTGGCAGGAAACACGGTGGAACCAAACAGTGAGGGCTCCCCTTCACATGCTCCACAGCCATTTGATGCATTGTTAACATAAAATCATTAATTGGTCCGGCTCGAGTTTCCTGGAAACACCAGCGAGTCCCTGCAGTGCCAGAACTAATGCAGGACAGATGTGGGATAAAGGCGTGGCGAGGGGGTAATGACAGCGGACAATTCCTCTCTGTGAAATCCACAAAGGAAGAGGCGACGGATTTGAGGATTTTTGTTATGTTTCTCTCTGCGTGACACGAGTAAGCCAGCCTGTGAGAGGAAGGACAGATACGAGCGCAGTCAGAATCTCACTATCTAAATCTGAAAAGTAGCTGATAAAAGCAGCCCCCTCTCTGGCGCTGAATGAAGCCTTTGAACCTCGCCACAGAAATGGAAGCTGAATGCTGGAAACAAGCTACCTTCCCGGGAATTCAGATGAAAATAAAAAGGAGCTGGCCATCGTCAACAGGCGCATTCATGGGCGGACAATAGCTCTCTGATCAGAACAATGATTATGGCTCCCTGTCATTGGCAGCCCACTTTCTCCATTCCTATCATTTTAATTAATTCTGTGATATTTCCAAAGTCGGGGCTGTATGGACCTCTAATGAGAAAGCTCATCAGGAGACGCACAGCCGGCCAATTTGTGAGCGGCTGCATGATCCAAGACCCAATTACTGCCTTTTCTTCCTGATGCACCGCAGTGTCCATAACCAAAAACATTTATTTGAGTCTTTTATTATCATGTGACAGGAACTGCTGAGTGTTTTGTACGGTGTTCATATTTCCTCATGTCTTTTCCCTTATTAATGAAACCTCTTAGAGAAGTAAATCAGTCTTCATTTGGTGAATAAACATTAAATAACTGTGTTTTTTTAATTGCTGATAGAAATGTTTAGCCATGGTTGTGTACTTATTTCTTCTTTATTTTTATTATTTTACCATTGAGTGGTTTTCTTCCTGATATTGAATACGTTACAGTACCTTACTCTTTATTATTGCATGGCTTTTTTTAACCTGCTATGGCACTTATACTGTACAACTGTACAAAACTCTTCCGGTATTAATTAATCAATTCTGATAAAAGATAACACATGTAGACCCTGGAAGAAAAACAAACAATTGCACACAAAGTCGGTGTTCATTGCACATCCTCACATGGTGTCAATCACGTTGTAAACCTATTATACAAATATTGTGCATCATTAAAGTTCAACACAATCAAATGCCTGCCGTTAATTTTGTTAGCAGTGAAAAGTCTTTACAGTGTGTGTGGGAGGAATTGTTTTGCTGATGTTGTGGGGACCTAACTTATTTTTAAACAATGTGGGGACATGTTTTAATTCTATGTTAAATACTATTAGTAGATTCAACTTAGTCATTGCACAGAGTACTAGGACAACAAAGGCAGCTTACATTTGAAGTATATACACTAGGAACAGTATTAATGAGTATAATGAAAAGTATTATTGATACTGAATACACTTTAGAGGTAGTAGACAGTATATTATAGACACAATAGCCCCAGCCTCCTCCTGCAGACCCAATTACTGCCTTTCTTCCTGATAACCAGCAGTACACCTGTATGTGTGTGTTTCCTTTCATGCCTTTCTTTCTGCTTTCTCCTTTCTTTTTTGACGGGTTTGCTCTTGTGTACTGATAGCCATCTCATTGACTTTAATCAGCCATCCATCAATGTGACAACGCTGGGAGAATAAAGGTTTTCAGGCACTAGTTAATTAATCTGCCCGCTCCTGTCTGCCTGCACTGCTCAATCATGGAGTAAATAAAGGCAGTCAAGAATGTAATTGTTTGTTTTCTGTGTACGCTTTGGAAAAAAGCGACTTTTTCATCTCAAGGAGCCGTGAAAGTTGCCCTTTTCGCTTTCGTTTGTCGAAAGGTGCCTCATAAAGCAAATGAGGCAGAGGTATACACAAATGTCACGTTTCAGGAGAACTGGTTTTTGTACTTTCTCCTTACGAAGCACAAAGACAACGCAGCATCTTCAGAGAAAGAAAGAAATGTTGCTTATTTTAAAGCTTTCTTTGTGTTATAATAAAAGAAACAATCAGTTATCAGTTTGGAGAACACTCATCTGATTCTGCACTGTTTGGTACAAGCTTTGTTTGCTTGTGTGTCCTTGTTTCGCCTTGCAATATATAAAATATATATTATCAAACAGGGACTGACTTGGATTGAAAAACACGGCACTGGTTTCAAATGAAATGTCAATTAATGAGCCATTAATCATCCAGAATCTGCAAAGCATCGTGAGTAAACCAGTCTACATTCATAAACTTCATTAAAAAAGTTAGGAAATGTGTGTTCGGTAGATTATTTATTTGTTGTAACAATGCTTCTTGGCAATACATCGTATACTGTTGGAAAGTCTGTTTATTTGCCTTTCAAATGGTGCCACATTTGTGAGGAACACAAATCTCCTCTCCCATTTGAAAGGTGAGTAAACAGGCTTTCCAACGGTATAAGATGTATTGCCAAGAAGCATTGTTACAACAAATAAATAATCTACCGAACACACATTTACTTACTTTTGGTGTTAACCGGTTAAGCCCCATAGCCCCCGCCGGCGGGGGCTACAGGCTTTTTTTCTTAACATTTAATAAACTATGAATGTGTCATACCCACCTAACGGGAAGAAACTCAGCTAACTGATGATATGAACAATTTTTACCCAAACAAAACACAAGTCTCACAAGAAGCGTCTAATTGAGCCCTGAGCGAAAAAATGCTGACGCACTTAACACAGAACTCACGGTATAAATACTTATACATATACTTATCGGATCTGCACAAACAAGATATTAGCTAGCAAGCTGAGATTCCACAGATTCCAGAAATATAAGTCTCATCCCTGTGCGATCAAAACAGCACAGGGGAAGCTAACCCAGACAACACACGACGTAGCTTTATGGAGGAAACACGGTTCTGAGTCTTACCTTTTGCTGTTTCTGATCAAAAGTTGTGTTCAATGGCATTTCAACGAGAAAAACGCTGCTGAAGGTTAATCCATTTGTTTTGCTAAACCTCTCTAACAAGGTCAAATGTCACTTGTTTTGCATGTTCAATCCGAATTTACTTTAAAATAAAAATAAATCTATATTGATTCTGACTTTTTTACATTCAACTCACAGGTTTATCATTGCTTTGAGAAAAAAGATTATTAATTTACCAGTTTTAGAAGTGAAGTTATGGTCATTTGTTCTGGGAATGTCATTTTCGAGCCTGAGACCTGGAAACAGGCTCGGGGCTTAACAGGAACGGACTGGGATTGAAATACACGGCACTGGTTTCAAATGAAATGTCAATTAACACACAATGCATCAGCCAGAATCTGCACAGCATCGTGAGTAAACCAGTCTACATTCATTATGACTGAATATGGAGGTGTCTCACAGTATTTGTTACCCACAGCTGCTTTATGGTATAAAAAGCACCTTCATTTCATGAAATCCCAGCAGCTCTACAGGCAGAAACAATGTTTACCTTCATTAGATCTGCTAACATCACAGCTGATGCTACGTCCAAACTCTACACACATCAGATGCTCAGTTATTATTTCATATTCATGAGGAAGAAGATGTCATCAACACCAATTCGGCCATCTTTGGAGGAAACCAGAAACTGCAGCCTATTACCTTAATCTGTAAAAAAACCTTAAGCGGAACACAGAGGGAAGTATAGTAAAACTTTTCCACTTTTCCACTTTAAACATGGTTTGGAGGCTCTGTTGTGTCGCTAGCTTGAACAGACACTCCTATGACCAACGAACAAAACAAAAAAAGGACCATGGGATTACATTTGATTCTTTTACACTAACAAGGGGGACGTAGAAACATCATCAAGAGACGCTGAATGTGTTGAAACCATGGATGTTTAATAAGAACTGGATTTACAGACGTCTCTTTCCCCATGCAAGTCAATGGGAAAAGTCTTTCTGGGCCGGGTGACGTCACGGACTGATACGGACGTTTTCGTACCGCCGTTTTGGCCACTATGAATATTTTCCTCAGAGTCCAGAGCACTTCCTGGGGGCTTGGTTCAAACCCAATCTACTACACTGGGAATATGATTTTTTTTGTAGCTTCTTTTTAATCCAAGCTCACAATCAGACACTTTTTAATAGACCTAGGTGTCACAAAAACGTCCAGAATGTAAGAACATCAAAACGAAGGGATTTATTGTGGAATTTGTTTGTAAAATCCCACTCATTGTGCGAGAAACTACATGAACACAAAGTACTACCCTGGGAATATGATCTTAAACAGGAAATGCCAGAGTTGATTTCAAAGTTGTGTCCATTTGTGTAGCTTCTTCTTGGATCCAGGCTCACAATCAGACACTTTTTAACAGACCTAGATGTCTCAAAAACCTAGATGTCCCAAAAACGTCCAGAATGTAAGAAAATCCAAACAATATGATCCTATATATTTATTTTCTGGTAAAATCCCCCCTTTGTTGCAGAGTATTGATAGAATCAGCTCCACATCCTGATCAGATCCCACCGAAGGGGTTCACAGTCATTATAAGAGACAGCAGGAGAGCCAAATGATGCTAACGCGCTATAATTACTACATACACAGAGATTCCCTCAGGAAGTGTCCTGCTCCACTTTATCTGTGATTGTAGAGATGTAATCAGTGTTTGCAGTGAGGGAAGCTGTTGACATGCCCGTAGCAAAGTATTAATGTGGATCGCTTTCTGAGGAACCACAGTGTGTGTTTAATGTTTCCTGGAAACTCTTTGTCATCTGCTAACATGCAATCACTTTCAAAATGATTATTATAGTAACATATTTCCAGCTCAATCATTCGGATAGAGGGAACCTCCAACGATGATATATACACTGAATAATAACAATGAGAATACAGCGACAATCTTTCATGTTGATATTCATTTCTTTAGTTTACCGTTGTTGGAAACTTACCTAAAATGTTTTATGGTCTTATTTTAACAATGTGGTCACATGACCCCTTCTGATGTTACTGCAGAACTGCTGTAAGCTAGCTAGCTAACGTAGCTAACCTAGTCATTTCAGATATACATTGGTTTGCAGCGTTTGGTTTCTGCAGCTTTTAATCAACGCTGCCATGTCTCCTCAAGTTGCTGAATGTTCTCTAAATGCTGCACGTGTTGTCAAGTTGCTGAAGATGTTTCTTCATGAGGAACTTTTGGGTTTTTATATCTGCATCCTTTCTGAAGCTGCAGCTCGTGTATTCAAAGAGTTTCCACCTACAGTACAGACTTTGAGCAGATGTCGAGGTGGAGCTCTGACTTTGAAGCAGTGGACAAAAACTTCAAAAGCTCAAACTTGATGGTGAAATCATCTAATTGTTGGCATACTTTGCAAACAAAGTGCCTCAATAAAGACAGCCATTAATCACAGAGAAATAACAAATGCAAATAAACTAATGAGACCAGAGACGCCTCCTGCAGACAGACATTAGTGTCCTGATGGTTCAAGTTAATATTTTAATAAGAATTACCCCCTAAAGTTATTCCAAAGTCGTCAGTAAAGAAGTTGTGTTTGTTTCATATTCAGACACACACACACACACACACACACACACACACACACACACACACACACACACACACACACACACACACACACACACACACAGATCACATTTTAGAGACAAGACCAGTAATGACTTTTGTCTTTTTGTCTTTTTTTCAATGAGACGGATAAAACACAAAGTTCTAAATCTAAAGACAACGCTTAAAATGCAGTTTGGATTAACGGTACATTTCTTATATACATATATTCTACAGAAATGTGTCAGAGATGTGTTCTGTAGTCTTGTGGACTTTTTTAAGAATTTCTTATTCATCCAGAATATTTGATATTGTATATTTGATATACAAATGTTCATTGTTAATTCTCTATTCCACTTTTTAAGTATTTGTATTTTAAGGTTGAACCCACTGCCAAATTGGGATTAATGAAGTATATCTATCTTTCGAGATATTTGTTGTTTTTTGTACTGATTCCTTTATTTGATTTCCTCAACTTTCGCTGACAGAGTAAGTTGTAATACATTATTAAAGGGTCTCGTTCTGTTGATCTTCAGGAGAGGATCCTAAACAGAAGAATAGAAAAATACTTTAAAATAGGGCATTAAAAAAATCCCTTGCATTTAAAAACTAATTGTCAATAAAAACCCTTTTGATTTGACTTGACCTTATTTACATTTTGAACAACTTTCATTATGAAAGAGAAAAATAATCTTCCGTTCAGTTTGGTGTTAATGGTTCACACATGAAGACATAATTACACACTTAACTCACGGAAAGAGAAGTGAATCCATGTGTAATTAGATTTCAGACCCTGACCCGAGTCTCTGCAGCTTTTTGAACATTCTGCAGGTAAACCTCGTGCACTTTAATCTGCGCCTCCTCACACGGCAGATCCTCAGACTCAGGTGCAGAGACGCTGCTATGACCCCGTGTAATTCAAATTATCTCTGATAATTATCCTGTGACTAATGACATTCTGAAACGCACCGCACTGTGGGAACGAGATGAACTGATTCATCAAACAACACGCTCAGATAACCCTGCAGTCAACAAATATTTCGAATAAAGCACGCGCTAATGCAAACAAATACCCGTTATAGGAAGGATGTCTTTGCAGGGACGAGACGACAAGATGACACTCAGGAAGAACGATAATACACACAAGTTCAAATGTGTTTTGGCACATTTGTGTTTTTATATCTGCATCGTTTCTGAAGCTGCAGCACGTTTTCTCCTAAAGGAAATGTTTAGGTCCGTTGGAACGCGTTTGCACCATTTGGCCACCGCATTTTCAAAGAAAAACAAGGTTTCATTTTCTGTAAATCACACATTTTGACCATAAATGCCTGAAAAAGAGAGTTGCACTTGTAGTGAAGTTGGATTTTTATTATAAAAAGAGTCAAACAAGGACACAAGTTGTAGAGTAATAGTATAAATCATTTGTTTTTTAATATAAGAAAGCTTTATTTCCCTGTTTTTATTTCTTCCCAAGGCGACAGGACAAAATATCACACTGGAAAAAATATAATGCATAAAATAACAAAAAAATAATAATTCAAATGTTTTTTGGCTTTTGTATTTGCATCGTTTCTTAAAAGAAAAGATCTTAAAATACTTTATATCGACATTGTGTTTCTTTGCATATTTGCCTAACTCGTCATTTTCTCTAGACGGCAGCTGATTTTAAGATGCTACGACAATATCTTCCTTCAAACCTCACATTCACTCAAGGTCACCGGGAGAAGACGGATTCCTCCCTCGTTGAGATAAGCCTCGGGGCGGGAGCACATATTTCAGATGTTTCTGATGATAATCGTCTCTCTACGGGAAGTGATTAAAGCACTTTGTCTTCAGTCGTACCTGCCTCGTCCGATCCTGGCCTCTGATTCCTATCTGAAGCTGCTTCTCTCTGCAGAGCACATCTCCGTCTGCACACCTCCGTCTGCACATCTCCGTCTGCACATCTCCGTCTGCACACCTCCGTCTGCACACCTCCGTCTGCACATCTCCGTCTGCACATCTCCGTCTGCACACCTCCGTCTGCACACCTCCGTCTGCACATCTCCGTCTGCACACCTCCGTCTGCACACCTCCGTCTGCACACCTCCGTCTGCACATCTCCGTCTGCACATCTCCATTTGCACATCTCCGTCTGCTCATCTCCATTTGCACATCTCCGTCTGCACTTCTCCGTCTGCACATCTCCATTTGCACATCTCCGTCTGCACATCTCCGTCTGCACATCTCCGTCTGCACATCTCCATTTGCACATCTCCGTCTGCACATCTCCGTCTGCACATCTCCGTTTGCACATCTCCGTCTGCACTTCTCCGTCTGCACATCTCCATTTGCACATCTCCGTCTGCACATCTCCGTCTGCACATCTCCGTTTGCACATCTCCGTCTGCACTTCTCCGTCTGCACATCTCTGTCTGCACATCTCCGTCTGCACATCTCCATTTGCACATCTCCGTCTGCACTTCTCCGTCTGCACATCTCCGTCTGCACATCTCCGTCTGCACACCTCCGTCTGCACATCTCCATTTGCACATCTTCGTCTGCACTTCTCCGTCTGCACATCTCCGTCTGCACATCTCCGTCTGCACACCTCCGTCTGCACATCTCCGTCTGCACATCTCCGTCTGCCTCAAAACGCTGAAAACAAATCAACAGACACACAGGAAACTGCTCTGGGATAAAGCTCTGTTTGGGTTGGTCACAGATTCATCATTTCTAATCGTTACATTACTACCTTTAGTTGTCATTTGGGAGGGTCTCTCCTCTCCTTTAACTCAGGGGTCTCTCCTCTCCTTTAACTCAGGGGTATCTCCTCTCCTTTAACTCAGGGGTCTCTCCTCTCCTTTAACTCAGGGGTATCTCCTCTCCTTTAACTCAGGGGTATCTCCTCTCCTTTAACTCAGGGGTCTCTCCTCTCCTTTAACTCAGGGGTCTCTCCTCTCCTTTAACACAGGGGTCTCTCCTCTCCTTTAACTCAGGGGTATCTCCTCTCCTTTAACTCAGGGGTCTCTCCTCTCCTTTAACTCAGGGGTATCTCCTCTCCTTTAACTCAGGGGTCTCTCCTCTCCTTTAACTCAGGGGTCTCTCCTCTCCTTTAACTCAGGGGTCTCTCCTCTCCTTTAACTCAGGGGTATCTCCTCTCCTTTAACACAGGGGTCTCTCCTCTCCTTTAACTCAGGGGTCTCTCCTCTCCTTTAACACAGGGGTATCTCCTCCCCTTTAACTCAGGGGTCTCTCCTCTCCTTTAACTCAGGGGTATCTCCTCTCATTTAACTCAGGGGTCTCTCCTCTCCTTTAACTCAGGGGTCTCTCCTCTCCTTTAACTCAGGGGTATCTCCTCTCCTTTAACTCAGGGGTCTCTCCTCTCCTTTAACTCAGGGGTATCTCCTCTCCTTTAACTCAGGGGTATCTTCTCTCCTTTAACTCAGGGGTCTCTCCTCTCCTTTAACTCAGGGGTATCTCCTCTCCTTTAACTCAGGGGTCTCTCCTCTCCTTTAACACAGGGGTATCTCCTCTCCTTTAACTCAGGGGTATCTCCTCTCCTTTAACACAGGGGTCTCTCCTCTCCTTTAACACAGGGGTATCTCCTCCCCTTTAACTCAGGGGTCTCTCCTCTCCTTTAACACAGGGGTCTCTCCTCTCCTTTAACACAGGGGTATCTCCTCTCCTTTAACTCAGGGGTCTCCCCTCTCCTTTAACTCAGGGGTATCTCCTCTCCTTTAACTCAGGGGTCTCTCCTCTCCTTTAACTCAGGGGTATCTCCTCTTGCCCTTTATATGTCGTAGCTGCTACATTGTGCTGCCAGGTGGTAAATGCTTGTATGTGCTGCTCTTGCTCTTTCTGCATATCATGTATTTATTGTTGCTGTGTTTATGTCATGTTCTCATATGTTGTAAGTGACGGGATTACGGGTGGAAATTAGCTCAAAGCTAAAATCCGGCATATTTACACTTGAAGCATTATTTGTCTTAAGTGTTCTTCAATGTGCATTGTTCCTATTCCAATAAACCATTAAATGAAATGAAACATGTATGTGTATATAATAAATGATATGTATTGCACATGTATGGGTTAGGGTTCAGTGCCAAACTGTCTTTGAGTATTAAATAAACTGGCTTGCTGGTCGTTCTCAAGAACTCTTGTTGGGTCCAAAGCATTGAACAAACAGACCAAGTGACAGAGCGTTTAGTACAGGACCTTTCTTTAATAAATAACAATAACTGGCAGTTTATGAGCATCAGTATCCATCCCCATCGAAAGACTCCTTCAAGCTAAATTAGACAAGTCCGACCTAGAAAGAAAGAGACCTAATATACTGTCTCTTTCTTTATATGAGTGCTTTGTTGGAAGTTCAGGAAGTCAGTGTTAACATTTTGTTTCTTGAGCTACTTGTGAATCAGTAGTGAAGCTTTCTGAGGGCATAGAAGATCAAATACTTGGATTGAATTGAGTCCAGACACCTTTTCAGAGGTAGAGTATACCGTATCACGAGGTACTCTTGTTGGGTCCAAAGCATTGAACAAACAGAGCGAATGACAGAGCGTTTATAACAGGACCTTTCTTTAATAAATAACAATAACTGGCAGTTTATGAACATAAAAACCACAGTAACCATCCCCATCGACAGAACATACTGTCTCTTTATTTATATGTGTGCTTTGTTGGAAGTTGAGGAAGTCAGTGTTAAGGTTTTGTTTCTACTTGTGAATCAAACCTGTTCTGTGTGCTCGCTTTCTGAGGGCATGGAAGATCAAACACCTGGATCAGAGGTACGAAGCATCACAGGGTTTGAACTCATCTCAGGGGAGAGGGCTGATCTGAAATGATAAGAAAATCAAAGTCTGAGCAAGAAGAACAAAGCTGGAGCAAGAGTGTGAGGTCTGGGTCAGAGGAGGGAAGTAGTGGAGTACAAATACTTTGTTACTGTAAGTACATCTTTCTGGTATCAGTACTTTACTCCACTACTTATTTATCTGAGGGCTTTTTACTTTGACTTCTTACATGTTGAACACAAATACCTGTACTTTCTACTTCTTCCATGTTGAACTCAAATACCTGTACTTTCTACTTCTTACATGTTGAACACAAATACCTGTACTTTCTACTTCTTACATGTTGAACCCAAATACCTGTACTTTCTACTTCTCACATGTTGAACTCAAATACCTGTACTTTCTACTTCTCACATGTTGAACCCAAATACCTGTACTTTCTACTTCTTACATGTTGAACCCAAATACCTGTACTTTCTACTACTTACATGTTGAACCCAAATACCTGTACTTTCTACTTCTTACATGTTGAACACAAATACCTGTACTTTCTACTTCTTACATGTTGAACTCAAATACCTGTACTTTCTACTTCTTACATGTTGAACTCAAATACCTGTACTTTCTACTTCTTACATGTTGAACACAAATACCTGTACTTTCTACTTCTTACATGTTGAACCCAAATACCTGTACTTTCTACTTCTTACATGTTGAACCCAAATACCTGTACTTTCTACTTCTTACATGTTGAACACAAATACCTGTACTTTCTACTTCTTACATGTTGAACTCAAATACCTGTACTTTCTACTTCTTACATGTTGAACTCAAATACCTGTACTTTCTACTTCTTACATGTTGAACTCAAATACCTGTACTTTCTACTTCTTACATGTTGAACTCAAATACCTGTACTTTCTACTTCTTACATGTTGAACACAAATACCTGTACTTTCTACTTCTTACATGTTGAACACAAATACCTGTACTTTCTACTTCTTACATGTTGAACCCAAATACCTGTACTTTCTACTTCTTACATGTTGAACCCAAATACCTGTACTTTCTACTTCTTACATGTTGAACACAAATACCTGTACTTTCTACTTCTTACATATTGAACTCAAATACCTGTACTTTCTACTTCTTACATGTTGAACCCAAATACCTGTACTTTCTACTTCTTACATGTTGAACTCAAATACCTGTACTTTCTACTTCTTACATGTTGAACACAAATACC
>JAPTMU010000026.1:1497085-1509585 GCA_028583405.1 Pogonophryne albipinna
TTTAACTCAGGGGTATCTCTTCTCCTTTAAACTCAGGGGTATCTCCTCTCCTTAACTCAGTGGTATCTCCTCTCCTTTAACTCAGGGTATCTCTTCTCCTTTAACTCAGGGTATCTCCTCTCCTTTAACTCAGGGGTATCTCCTCTCCTTTAACTCAGGGGTATCTCCTCTCCTTTAACTCAGTGGTATCTCCTCTCCTTTAAACTCAGGGGTATCTCCTCTCCTTTAACTCAGTGGTATCTCCTCTCCTTAACTCAGGGTATCTCCTCTCCTTTAACTCAGGGGTATCTCCTCTCCTTTAACTCAGGGGTATCTCCTCTCCTTTAACTCAGGGTCTCTCCTCTCCTTTAACTCAGGGGTATCTCCTCTCCTTTAACTCAGTGGTATCTCCTCTCCTTTTAACTCAGGGGTATCTCCTCTCCTTTAACTCAGGGGTATCTCCTCTCCTTTAACTCAGGGGTCTCTCCTCTCCTTTAACTCAGGGGTATCTCCTCTCCTTTAACTCAGTGGTATTTCCTCTCCTTTAACTCAGGGGTATCTCCTCTCCTTTAACTCAGGGTATCTCCTCTCCTTTAACTCAGGGGTATCTCCTCTCCTTTAACTCAGGGGTCTCTCCTCTCCTTTAACTCAGGGGTATCTCCTCTCCTTTAACTCAGGGGTCTCTTCTCCTTTAACTCAGGGGTATATCCTCTCCTTTAACTCAGGGGTATCTCCTCTCCTTTAACTCAGGGGTATCTCCTTCCTTTAACTCAGGGGTATCTCCTCTCCTTTAACTCAGGGGTATCTCCTCTCCTTTAACTCAGGGGTATCTCCTCTCCTTTAACTCAGGGTATCTCCTCTCCTTAACTCAGGGGTATTCCTCTCCTTTAACTCAGGGGTATCTCCTCTCCTTTAACTCAGGGGTATCTCCTCTTGCCCTTTAACTCAGGGGTATCTCCTCTTGCCCTTTAACACAGGGGTATCTCCTCTCCTTTAACTCAGGGGTATCTCCTCTCCTTTAACTCAGTGGTATCTCCTCTCCTTTAACTCAGGGGTCTCTCCTCTCCTTTAACTCAGGGGTATCTCCTCTCCTTTAACTCAGGGGTATCTCCTCTCCTTTAACTCAGGGGTATCTCCTCTCCTTTAACTCAGGGGTATCTCCTCTCCTTTAACTCAGGGTATCTCCTCTCCTTTAACTCAGGGGTATCTCCTCTCCTTTAACTCAGGGTATCTCCTCTCCTTTAACTCAGGGTATCTCCTCTCCTTTAACTCAGGGGTATCTCCTCTCCTTTAACTCAGGGGTCTCTCCTCTCCTTTAACTCAGGGGTATCTCCTCTCCTTTAACTCAGGGGTATCTCCTCTCCTTTAACTCAGGGGTATCTCCTCTTGCCCTTTAACTCAGGGGTCTCTCCTCTCCTTTAACTCAGGGGTATCTCCTCTCCTTTAACTCAGGGGTATCTCCTCTCCTTTAACTCAGGGGTATCTCTTCTCCTTTAACTCAGGGGTCTCTCCTCTCCTTTAACTCAGGGGTATCTCCTCTTGCCCTTTAACTCAGGGGTATCTCCTCTTGCCCTTTAACACAGGGGTATCTCCTCTCCTTTAACTCAGGGGTATCTCCTCTCCTTTAACTCAGGGGTATCTCCTCTCCTTTAACTCAGGGGTATCTCTCCTTTAACTCAGGGGTATCTCTTCTCCTTTAACTCAGGGGTCTCTCCTCTCCTTTAACTCAGTGGTCTCTCTTCTCCTTTAACTCAGGGTATCTCCTCTCCTTTAACTCAGGGGTATCTCTTCTCCTTTAACTCAGGGGTATCTCCTCTCCTTTAACTCAGGGGTATCTCCTCTCCTTTAACTCAGGGTATCTCCTCTCCTTTAACTCAGGGTATCTCCTCTCCTTTAACTCAGGGGTATCTCTTCTCCTTTAACTCAGGGGTCTCTCCTCTCCTTTAACTCAGTGGTCTCTCCTCTCCTTTAACTCAGGGGTATCTCCTCTCCTTTAACTCAGGGGTATCTCCTCTCCTTTAACTCAGGGGTATCTCCTCTCCTTTAACTCAGGGGTATCTCCTCTCCTTTAACTCAGGGGTATCTCCTCTCCTTTAACTCAGGGGTATCTCCTCTCCTTTAACTCAGGGGTATCTCTCTCCTTTAACTCAGGGGTATCTCCTCTCCTTTAACTCAGGGGTCTCTCCTCTCCTTTAACTCAGTGGTATCTCCTCTCCTTTAACTCAGTGGTCTCTCCTCTCCTTTAACTCAGGGGTATCTCCTCTCCTTTAACTCAGGGGTATCTCCTCTCCTTTAACTCAGGGGTATCTCTCTCCTTTAACTCAGGGGTCTCTCCTCTCCTTTAACTCAGGGGTATCTCCTCTCCTTTAACTCAGGGGTATCTCCTCTCCTTTAACTCAGGGGTATCTCCTCTCCTTTAACTCAGGGGTATCTCTATCCTTTAAATCAGGGGTATCTCCTCTCCTTTAACTCAGGGGTATCTCCTCTCCTTTAACTCAGGGTCTCTCCTCTCCTTTAACTCAGGGGTATCTCCTCTCCTTTAACTCAGGGGTATCTCCTCTCCTTTAACTCAGGGGTATCTCCTCTCCTTTAACTCAGGGTATCTCCTCTCCTTTAACTCAGGGGTATCTCTTCTCCTTTAACTCAGGGTATCTCCTCTCCTTTAACTCAGGGTCTCTCCTCTCCTTTAACTCAGGGGTATCTCCTCTCCTTTAACTCAGGGGTATCTCTTCTCCTTTAACTCAGGGGTCTCTCTTCTCCTTTAACTCAGGGTTCTCCTCTCCTTTAACTCAGGGGTATCTCCTCTCCTTTAACTCAGTGGTCTCTCTCTCCTTTAACTCAGGGGTATCTCCTCTCCTTTAACTCAGGGGTATCTCTTCTCCTTTAACTCAGGGGTATCTCCTCTCCTTTAACTCAGGGGTCTCTCCTCTCCTTTAACTCAGGGGTATCTCCTCTCCTTTAACTCAGGGGTATCTCCTCTCCTTTAACTCAGGGGTATCTCTTCTCCTTTAACTCAGGGGTATCTCTTCTCCTTTAACTCAGGGGTCTCTCCTCTCCTTTAACTCAGGGTATCTCCTCTCCTTTAACTCAGGGGTCTCTCCTCTCCTTTAACTCAGGGGTATCTCCTCTCCTTTAACTCAGGGGTATCTCCTCTCCTTTAACTCAGGGTATCTCCTCTCCTTTAACTCAGGGGTATCTCTTCTCCTTTAACTCAGGGGTATATCCTCTCCTTTAACTCAGGGGTATCTCCTCTCCTTTAACTCAGGGGTCTCTCCTCTCCTTTAACTCAGGGTATCTCCTCTCCTTTAACTCAGGGGTATCTCCTCTCCTTTAACTCAGGGGTATCTCCTCTCCTTTAACTCAGGGGTATCTCCTCTCCTTTAACTCAGGGGTATCTCCTCTCCTTTAACTCAGGGGTATCTCCTCTCCTTTAACTCAGGGGTATCTCCTCTTGCCCTTTAACTCAGGGGTATCTCCTCTCCTTTAACTCAGGGGTCTCTCCTCTCCTTTAACTCAGGGGTCTCTCCTCTCCTTTAACTCAGGGGTATCTCCTCTCCTTTAACTCAGGGGTATCTCTCTCCTTTAACTCAGGGGTATCTCCTCTTGCCCTTTAACTCAGGGGTATCTCCTCTCCTTTAACTCAGTGGTATCTCCTCTCCTTTAACTCAGGGGTATCTCCTCTTGCCCTTTAACTCAGGGGTATCTCCTCTCCTTTAACTCAGGGGTATCTCTTCTCCTTTAACTCAGGGGTATCTCCTCTCCTTTAACTCAGGGGTATCTCCTCTTGCCCTTTAACTCAGGGGTATCTCCTCTCCTTTAACTCAGGGGTATCTCCTCTCCTTTAACTCAGGGGTATCTCCTCTTGCCCTTTAACTCAGGGGTATCTCCTCTCCTTTAACTCAGGGGTATCTCTTCTCCTTTAACTCAGGGGTATCTCCTCTCCTTTAACTCAGGGGTATCTCCTCTCCTTTAACTCAGGGGTATCTCCTCTTGCCCTTTAACTCAGGGGTATCTCCTCTCCTTTAACTCAGTGGTATCTCCTCTCCTTTAACTCAGGGGTCTCTCTTCTCCTTTAACTCAGGGGTATCTCCTCTCCTTTAACTCAGGGGTATCTCCTCTCCTTTAACTCAGGGGTATCTCCTCTTGCCCTTTAACTCAGGGGTATCTCCTCTCCTTTAACTCAGGGGTATCTCCTCTCCTTTAACTCAGGGGTATCTCCTCTCCTTTAACTCAGGGGTATCTCTTCTCCTTTAACTCAGTGGTATCCTCTCCTTTAACTCAGGGGTATCTCCTCTTGCCCTTTAACTCAGGGGTATCTCCTCTCCTTTAACTCAGGGGTATCTCTTCTCCTTTAACTCAGGGGTATCTCCTCTCCTTTAACTCAGGGGTATCTCCTCTCCTTTAACTCAGGGGTATCTCCTTGCCCTTTAACTCAGGGGTATCTCCTCTCCTTTAACTCAGGGGTATCTCCTCTCCTTTAACTCAGGGGTATCTCCTCTCCTTTAACTCAGGGGTATCTCTTCTCCTTTAACTCAGTGGTATCTCCTCTCCTTTAACTCAGGGTATCTCTCTCCTTTAACTCAGGGGTCTCTCCTCTCCTTTAACTCAGGGGTATCTCTTCTCCTTTAACTCAGGGGTATCTCCTCTCCTTTAACTCAGGGGTATCTCCTCTCCTTTAACTCAGGGGTATCTCCTCTCCTTTAACTCAGGGGTATCTCTTCTCCTTTAACTCAGGGGTATCTCCTCTCCTTTAACTCAGGGGTATCTCCTCTCCTTTAACTCAGGGGTATCTCTTCTCCTTTAACTCAGGGGTATCTCCTCTCCTTTAACTCAGTGGTATCTCCTCTCCTTTAACTCAGGGGTATCTCCTCTCCTTTAACTCAGGGGTATCTCTTCTCCTTTAACTCAGGGGTATCTCCTCTCCTTTAACTCAGGGGTCTCTCTTCTCCTTTAACTCAGGGGTCTCTCCTCTCCTTTAACTCAGGGGTATCTCCTCTCCTTTAACTCAGGGTATCTCCTCTCCTTTAACTCAGGGGTATCTCCTCTCCTTTAACTCAGTGGTATCTCCTCTCCTTTAACTCAGGGGTATCTCCTCTCCTTTAACTCAGGGGTATCTCTTCTCCTTTAACTCAGGGGTATATCCTCTCCTTTAACTCAGGGGTATCTCCTCTCCTTTAACTCAGGGGTATCTCCTCTCCTTTAACTCAGGGGTATCTCCTCTCCTTTAACTCAGGGGTATCTCCTCTCCTTTAACTCAGGGTATCTCCTCTCCTTTAACTCAGGGGTATCTCCTCTCCTTTAACTCAGGGGTCTCTCCTCTCCTTTAACTCAGGGGTATCTCCTCTCCTTTAACTCAGGGGTATCTCCTCTCCTTTAACTCAGGGGTATCTCCTTCCTTTAACTCAGGGGTATCTCTTCTCCTTTAACTCAGGGTATCTCCTCTCCTTTAACTCAGTGGTATCTCCTCTCCTTTAACTCAGGGGTATCTCCTCTCCTTTAACTCAGTGGTATCTCCTCTCCTTTAACTCAGGGTATCTCCTCTCCTTTAACTCAGGGGTATCTCCTCTCCTTTAACTCAGGGTATCTCCTCTCCTTTAACTCAGGGGTATCTCCTCTCCTTAACTCAGTGGTATCTCCTCTCCTTTAACTCAGGGGGTATCTCCTCTCCTTTAACTCAGGGGTATCTCCTCTCCTTTAACTCAGGGGTATCTCCTCTCCTTTAACTCAGGGTATCTCTTCTCCTTTAACTCAGGGGTATCTCCTCTCCTTTAACTCAGGGTATCTCCTCTCCTTTAACTCAGGGGGTATCTCCTCTCCTTTAACTCAGGGGTATCTCTCTCCTTTAACTCAGGGTATCTCCTACGGTATCTCCTCTCCTTTACTCAGGGGTATCTCCTCTCCTTTAACTCAGGGTATCTCCTCTCCTTTAACTCAGGGGTATCTCCTCTCCTTTAACTCAGGGGTATCTCCTCTCCTTTAACTCAGGGTATCTCCTCTCCTTTAACTCAGGGGTATCTCCTCTCCTTTACTCAGGGGTATCTCTTCTCCTTTAACTCAGTGGTATCTCCTCTCCTTTAACTCAGGGGTATCTCCTCTCCTTTAACTCAGGGGTATCTCTTCTCCTTTAACTCAGGGGTATCTCCTCTCCTTTAACTCAGGGGTATCTCCTCTCCTTTAACTCAGGGGTATCTCTTCTCCTTTAACTCAGGGGTCTCTCCTCTCCTTTAACTCAGGGGTATCTCTTCTCCTTTAACTCAGTGGTATCTCCTCTCCTTTAACTCAGGGGTCTCTCCTCTCCTTTAACTCAGTGGTATCTCCTCTCCTTTAACTCAGTGGTATCTCCTCTCCTTTAACTCAGGGGTCTCTCCTCTCCTTTAACTCAGGGGTATCTCCTCTCCTTTAACTCAGGGGTCTCTCCTCTCCTTTAACTCAGTGTCTCTCCTCCTTTAACTCAGGGTATCTCTTCTCCTTTAACTCAGGGGTATCTCTTCTCCTTTAACTCAGGGGTATCTCTCTCCTTTAACTCAGGGGTATCTCCTCTCCTTTAACTCAGGGGTATCTCTTCTCCTTTAACTCAGTGGTATCTCCTCTCCTTTAACTCAGGGGTCTCTCCTCTCCTTTAACTCAGTGGTATCTCTTCTCCTTTAACTCAGGGTCTCTCTTCTCCTTTAACTCAGTGGTATCTCCTCTCCTTTAACTCAGGGGTCTCTCCTCTCCTTTAACTCAGGGGTATCTCCTCTCCTTTAACTCAGGGGTCTCTCCTCTCCTTTAACTCAGTGGTATCTCCTCTCCTTTAACTCAGGGGTCTCTCCTCTCCTTTAACTCAGTGGTATCTCCTCTCCTTTAACTCAGGGTATCTCCTCTCCTTTAACTCAGGGGTATCTCCTCTCCTTTAACTCAGGGGTCTCTCCTCTCCTTTAACTCAGTGGTATCTCCTCTCCTTTAACTCAGGGTCTCTCTCTCCTTTAACTCAGGGGTATCTCCTCTCCTTTAACTCAGGGGTCTCTCTCCTTTAACTCAGGGTATCTCTCTCCTTTAACTCAGTGGTATCTCCCTCTCTCCTTAACTCAGTGGTATCTCCTTCTCCTTTAACTCAGGGGTATCTCCTCTCCTTTAACTCAGGGGTATCTCCTCTCCTTTAACTCAGGGGTATCTCCTCTCCTTTAACTCAGGGTATCTCCTCTCCTTTAACTCAGGGGTCTCTCTCTCCTTTAACTCAGGGGTATCTCCTCTCCTTTAACTCAGGGGTCTCTCCTCTCCTTTAACTCAGGGGTATCTCTCTCTCCTTAACTCAGTGGTATCTCCTCTCCTTTAACTCAGTGGTATCTCCTCTCCTTTAACTCAGGGTATCTCCTCTCCTTTAACTCAGGGGTATCTCCTCTCCTTTAACCTCAGGGCTATCTTCTGCCCCCCCCCCCGGGTCTCTCCTCTCCTTTACCTCAGGGGTCTCTCCTCTCCGTTAACTCAGGGGTATCTCCTCTCCCGTTAACTCAGGGGTATCTCCTCTCCTTTAACTCAGGGTATCCTCTTCTCCTTTTAACTCAGTGGTATCTCCTCTCCTTTAACTCAGTGGATCTCTTCTCCTTTAACTCAGGGTATCTCCTCTCCTTTAACTCAGGGGTATCTCCTCTCCTTTAACTCAGGGGTATCTCCTCTCCTTTAACTCAGGGGTATCTCCTCTCCTTTAACTCAGGGGTCTCTCCTCTCCTTTAACTCAGGGGTATCTCCTCTCCTTTAACTCAGGGGTCTCTCCTCTCCTTTAACTCAGGGGTATCTCTTCTCCTTTAACTCAGTGGTATCTCCTCTCCTTTAACTCAGTGGTATCTCCTCTCCTTTAACTCAGGGGTATCTCCTCTCCTTTAACTCAGGGGTATCTCCTCTCCTTTAACTCAGTGGTCTCTCCTCTCCTTTAACTCAGGGGTATCTCCTCTCCTTTAACTCAGGGGTCTCTCCTCTCCTTTAACTCAGGGGTATCTCCTCTCCTTTAACTCAGGGGTATCTCCTCTCCTTTAACTCAGGGGTATCTCCTCTCCTTTAACTCAGGGGTCTCTCCTCTCCTTTAACTCAGGGGTATCTCCTCTCCTTTAACTCAGGGGTCTCTCCTCTCATTTAACTCAGGGGTCTCTCCTCTCCTTTAACTCAGGGGTATCTCCTCTCCTTTAACTCAGGGGTATCTCCTCTCCTTTAACTCAGGGTATCTCCTCTCCTTTAACTCAGGGGTCTCTCTTCTCCTTTAACTCAGGGGTATCTCCTCTCCTTTAACTCAGGGGTATCTCCTCTCCTTTAACTCAGGGGTATCTCCTCTCCTTTAACTCAGGGGTATCTCCTCTCCTTTAACTCAGGGGTATCTCCTCTCCTTTAACTCAGGGGTCTCTCTTCTCCTTTAACTCAGGGGTATCTCCTCTCCTTTAACTCAGGGGTATCTCCTCTCCTTTAACTCAGGGGTCTCTCTTCTCCTTTAACTCAGGGGTATCTCCTCTCCTTTAACTCAGGGGTATCTCCTCTCCTTTAACTCAGGGGTATCTCCTCTCCTTTAACTCAGGGGTATCTCCTCTCCTTTAACTCAGGGGTATCTCCTCTCCTTTAACTCAGGGGTATCTCTTCTCCTTTAACTCAGTGGTATCTCCTCTCCTTTAACTCAGGGGTATCTCCTCTCCTTTAACTCAGTGGTATCTCCTCTCCTTTAACTCAGGGGTCTCTCCTCTCCTTTAACTCAGGGGTCTCTCCTCTCCTTTAACTCAGGGGTCTCTCCTCTCCTTTAACTCAGGGGTATCTCCTCTCCTTTAACTCAGGGGTATCTCCTCTCCTTTAACTCAGGGGTCTCTCCTCTCCTTTAACTCAGTGGTATCTCCTCTCCTTTAACTCAGGGGTCTCTCCTCTCCTTTAACTCAGGGGTCTCTCCTCTCCTTTAACTCAGGGGTATCTCCTCTCCTTTAACTCAGTGGTATCTCTTCTCCTTTAACTCAGGGGTCTCTCCTCTCCTTTAACTCAGGGGTCTCTCCTCTCCTTTAACTCAGGGGTCTCTCCTCTCCTTTAACTCAGGGGTATCTCCTCTCCTTTAACTCAGGGGTATCTCTTCTCCTTTAACTCAGGGGTATCTCCTCTCCTTTAACTCAGGGGTCTCTCCTCTCCTTTAACTCAGGGGTCTCTCCTCTCCTTTAACTCAGGGGTATCTCCTCTCCTTTAACTCAGTGGTATCTCTTCTCCTTTAACTCAGTGGTATCTCCTCTCCTTTAACTCAGGGGTATCTCCTCTCCTTTAACTCAGGGGTCTCTCCTCTCCTTTAACTCAGGGGTATCTCCTCTCCTTTAACTCAGTGGTATCTCTTCTCCTTTAACTCAGTGGTATCTCCTCTCCTTTAACTCAGGGGTATCTCCTCTCCTTTAACTCAGGGGTATCTCCTCTCCTTTAACTCAGGGGTATCTCTTCTCCTTTAACTCAGTGGTATCTCCTCTCCTTTAACTCAGGGGTATCTCCTCTCCTTTAACTCAGGGGTATCTCCTCTCCTTTAACTCAGGGGTATCTCCTCTCCTTTAACTCAGGGGTATCTCCTCTCCTTTAACTCAGGGGTATCTCCTCTCCTTTAACTCAGTGGTATCTCTTCTCCTTTAACTCAGTGGTATCTCCTCTCCTTTAACTCAGGGGTATCTCCTCTCCTTTAACTCAGGGGTATCTCCTCTCCTTTAACTCAGGGGTATCTCTTCTCCTTTAACTCAGTGGTATCTCCTCTCCTTTAACTCAGGGGTATCTCCTCTCCTTTAACTCAGGGGTATCTCCTCTCCTTTAACTCAGGGGTATCTCTTCTCCTTTAACTCAGGGGTCTCTCCTCTCCTTTAACTCAGGGGTATCTCCTCTCCTTTAACTCAGGGGTATCTCCTCTCCTTTAACTCAGGGGTATCTCCTCTCCTTTAACTCAGGGGTATCTCCTCTCCTTTAACTCAGGGGTATCTCCTCTCCTTTAACTCAGGGGTATCTCCTCTCCTTTAACTCAGGGGTATCTCCTCTCCTTTAACTCAGGGGTATCTCCTCTCCTTTAACTCAGGGGTATCTCCTCTCCTTTAACTCAGGGGTCTCTCCTCTCCTTTAACTCAGTGGTATCTCTTCTCCTTTAACTCAGGGGTCTCTCCTCTCCTTTAACTCAGGGGTATCTCCTCTCCTTTAACTCAGGGGTATCTCCTCTCCTTTAACTCAGGGGTATCTCCTCTCCTTTAACTCAGGGGTCTCTCCTCTCCTTTAACTCAGGGGTCTCTCCTCTCCTTTAACTCAGGGGTATCTCCTCTCCTTTAACTCAGTGGTATCTCCTCTCCTTTAACTCAGTGGTATCTCTTCTCCTTTAACTCAGTGGTATCTCCTCTCCTTTAACTCAGGGGTATCTCCTCTCCTTTAACTCAGGGGTCTCTCCTCTCCTTTAACTCAGGGGTATCTCCTCTCCTTTAACTCAGTGGTATCTCCTCTCCTTTAACTCAGTGGTATCTCTTCTCCTTTAACTCAGTGGTATCTCCTCTCCTTTAACTCAGTGGTATCTCCTCTCCTTTAACTCAGGGGTATCTCCTCTCCTTTAACTCAGGGGTATCTCCTCTCCTTTAACTCAGGGGTCTCTCCTCTCCTTTAACTCAGGGGTCTCTCCTCTCCTTTAACTCAGGGGTCTCTCCTCTCCTTTAACTCAGGGGTATCTCCTCTCCTTTAACTCAGGGGTATCTCCTCTTGCCCTTTAACACAGGGGTATCTCCTCTCCTTTAACACAGGGGTATCTCCTCTCCTTTAACTCAGGGGTATCTCCTCTCCTTTAACTCAGGGGTCTCTCCTCTCATTTAACTCAGGGGTCTCTCCTCTCCTTTAACTCAGGGGTATCTCCTCTCCTTTAACTCAGGGGTATCTCCTCTCCTTTAACTCAGGGGTCTCTCCTCTCCTTTAACTCAGGGGTCTCTCCTCTCCTTTAACTCAGGGGTATCTCCTCTCCTTTAACTCAGGGGTATCTCCTCTTGCCCTTTAACACAGGGGTATCTCCTCTCCTTTAACTCAGGGGTATCTCCTCTCCTTTAACTCAGGGGTCTCTCCTCTCATTTAACTCAGGGGTCTCTCCTCTCCTTTAACTCAGGGGTCTCTCCTCTCCTTTAACTCAGGGGTATCTCCTCTCCTTTAACTCAGGGGTATCTCCTCTTGCCCTTTAACACAGGGGTATCTCCTCTCCTTTAACTCAGGGGTATCTCCTCTCCTTTAACTCAGGGGTATCTCCTCTCCTTTGACACAGGGGTATCTCCTCTCCTTTAACTCAGGGGTATCTCCTCTCCCTTAACTCAGGGGTATCTCCTCTCCTTTGACACAGGGGTCTCTCCTCTCCTTTAACTCAGGGGTATCTCCTCTTGCCCTTTACAAGTCGTAGCTGCTACATTGTACCGCCATGTGGTAAATGCTTGTATGCTTATCATGTATTTATTTTTGCTGTGTTTATAAATGTCAGGTTCTTAAATGTTGTGTGTGACGGACTACGGATGGAAATTAGCTCAAAGCTAAAATCCGGCATGTTTACGTTTTAAAACATTATTTGTTTTAAATGTTCATCAATATGCATTGTCCCTCTTCAAATAAACGATTAAATGAAATGAAAAATGAATGCATAACTGATAGCACTACATTTCCCATGATGCACCTCCTGTCTGTAGTTCACACTGTCTAGATGAGAGTAACACATGCGTCACTTCCGGGCAAGAATGATGGCTCCGCCCACTTTTGGGGGAAACAACGCTGTCATCTGAACGGCGAGCCTGAAGCCACAGAGCTCCTTTGTTCTCAGAGGAAGTTCAGAAACACTGAACTCTGGATTTGTTTTAATGTTTGAGGAGCAATAAACGACAGCAGCTTTTTGGCTGTTAAAACGATTATGTTCCGCCTCGCTCACGAGAGTAACAGCTGGAGAAATGACAGCCTCGCCTACTGATTTTAATTTAACCATATATCGAGCCCGATCGTCGTTTCCAATGATTGAATGTAATAGTTTGCCTGACTGGCCATCGTCACCGGGCTCTTTGAAGATCCACATCCACGGTTTTCAAAAATGTCTGACGGATTGGCAAAAACTTCAGAATGTGTATTGACAGCCGTTCAGATGACAGCGTTGTTTTCCCACAAAAGTGGGCGGGGCCGTAATTGTTGCCCGGAAGTGACGTAGGTGTTACTCTCATCTATGTCAGTCTGTCTGTTCTCTGATTAATTGATTAGTCGATTAGCAGAAAAATAATTTAAGCCAATAATAATTCAGTTTGTTTGTTGACGGAAAATATAATAACTTGAAGGATTAATAAAGTAAAATAATATATAAAGAAAAACTAAATAAAGAATTATATTTGTTGTTAATCCGTTTGTTTAATGTCAGTAGCCTGTTGATCATGTTTAATCCTATAAACCTGTTGTTGCCACTCGTTTGTTTTAATAAACCCATAGTACAGTGTTTACCATCAAATTAAAGAAGCTTACTATAAATAAACCTGTCTCTTTAACGGATGAGAATTAAAAATAAATAC
>JAPTMU010000026.1:1519585-1525603 GCA_028583405.1 Pogonophryne albipinna
CTGTCTCTCGTCCCGCCGACCGGTCTGTCTCTCGTCCCGTCGACCTGTGTGTCTCTCGTCCCGTCGACCTGTCTGTCTCTCGTCCCGCCGACCTGTCTGTCTCTCGTCCCGCCGACCTGTCTGTCTCTCGTCCCGTCGACCTGTCTGTCTCTCGTCCTGCCGACCTGTCTGTCTCTCCGTCAGTGACAGACAGACAGGCCACAGCGCTGCACTGCCCAACCTGGTTCCTGAGGACAGACGGTCAACACAACAGACAGTTATATTACTCACTGCACTAGACTGAATCATTTCAGAGAGTACCCATAAGAGTTAGAGAGTAGAGAGTACCCCAGAGAGTACCCCAAAGAGTAGAGAGTACCCCAGAGGGTACCCCAAAGAGTACCCCAAAGAGTAGAGAGTACGCCAGAGTGTACCCCAAAGAGTAGAGAGTACCCCAGAGGGTACCCCAAAGATTAGAGAGTACCCGAGAGGGTACCCCAAAGAGTAGAGAGTACCCCAGAGGGTACCCCAAAGAGTAGAGAGTACCCCAGAGGGTACCCCAAAGAGTACCCCAAAGAGTAGAGAGTACGCCAGAGTGTACCCCAAAGAGTAGAGAGTACCCCAGAGGGTACCCCAAAGAGTAGAGAGTACCCGAGAGGGTACCCCAAAGAGTACCCCAAAGAGTAGAGAGTACCCCAGAGGGTACCCCAAAGAGTAGAGAGTACCCCAGAGGGTGCCCCAAAGATTAGAGAGTACCCGAGAGGGTACCCCAAAGAGTACCCCAAAGAGTAGAGAGTACCCCAGAGGGTACCCCAAAGAGTACCCCAAAGAGTAGAGAGTACCCCAGAGGGTACCCCAGAGAGTACCCCAAAGAGTAGAGAGTACCCCAGAGGGTACCTCAAAGAGTACCCCAAAGAGTAGAGAGTACCCCAGAGGGTACCCCAAAGAGTAGAGAGTACCCCAGAGGGTACCCCAAAGTAGAGAGTACCCCAGAGGGTACCCCAAAGAGTAGAGAGTACCCGAGAGGGTACCCCAAAGAGTACCCCAAAGAGTAGAGAGTACCCCAGAGAGTACCCTAAAGAGTAGAGAGTACCCCAGAGAGTACCCCAGAGAGTACACCAAAGAGTAGAGAGTACCTCAGAGAGTACCCCAAAGAGTAGAGAGTACCCCAGAGAGTACCCTAAAGAGTAGAGAGTACCCCAGAGATTACCCCAAAGAGTACCCCAGAGAGTACACCAAAGAGTAGAGAGTACCCCAGAGAGTACCCCAAAGAGTAGAGAGTACCCCAGAGAGTACACCAAAGAGTAGAGTACTCCAGAGAGTAGAGAGTACCCAAGAGAGTACGCCAAAGAGTAGAGAGTACCCCAGAGAGTACGCCAAAGAGTAGAGAGTACCCCAGAGAGTACCCCAGAGAGTAGAGAGTACCCCAAAGAGTACCCCAGAGAGTACCCCAGAGAGTACCCCAAAGAGTAGAGAGTACCCCAAAGAGTACCCCATAGAGTACCCCAGAAAGTACCCCAGAGAGTACCCCAAAGAGTAGAGAGTACCCCAGAGAGCTAGAGAGTACCCCAGAGAGTACCCCAGAGAGTACCCTAAAGAGTACCCCAGAGAGTAGAGAGTACCCTAAAGAGTACCCCAGAGAGTCCACCTATAGAAGCTAAAGAGTACCCCAGAGACTGAGTATCCCAGAGAGTACCCAAGAGAGTACTCCAGAGAGTACCCCAAAGAGTACCCCAAAAAGTAGAGAGTACCCCAGAGAGTCCCCCAGAGAGCTAGAGAGTACCCCAGAGAGTACCCCAGAGAGTACCCCAGAGAGTACCCCAGAGTGTACCCAAGAGAGTACCCTAGAGAGTATCCCAGAGAGTACCCCAGAGAGTACCATAGAGAGTACCCCAGAGAGTACCCCAGATATTACCCTAATACTTATTTATATCGTATACCGGTCCTTCTCTTGTGTCATGAGACTGTTGAAAGAAAAGCTACTGAACCTGTCTTTGTAGACACGCTTTACTTTTTTCTTAGGAGTACAAAACCCTTTTCTTTTGAATATTAGTTTTCTCCTGTTTTTACAGTAGAGTAGGTAAGAAGGATTTTGTGTTTAAAGGTTTGTTTGTTTTATGGTTTTGTTACTCCTGTTTGTAATATTCTTTTGGTAATTAAATGTACCAAACAGTATTCTCTTACTCGGTGTCCGTGTTCTTGGGAGTGGGAAGAGTGGGGAGAGTGCACATTTTGTGCTGCACCTAAGTTCCCCTAGACCTGGACGTAACATAAATTGGGGGCTCGTTCATCCGGTCTTTCCGTTATTTTCATCGTGTTGGGTAAGCATAGCTATTTCCTCTTCTCGTGCATTCTAAGTCTCTGGTTGACAGTTTTTCTGTTTGTAATTCACAATGGAGAGTCAATAAGAATGGTTTACTACGGAACCTTCCATTGAGAGACTAGATGACTACACAATAGCAGATTTAGTGTTAATTGCAAAGTTTTATGATGTGTTTGTGCCTACAAAAACAAAAAAACAAGAGTTAAAAGACCTCTTGTGTGCAGAACTAGTCGAGAAGGGTGTGTTTGAGGAGACAACTCGTACAGGTGAAGTGGATGATCTAGCAGGTTTGTCCGCCCCACTCCAAGGCCTGCCTTCCCGAGCTGGGATGTCTGTAGAGGAGCTACAGCTGACTCTGCGCATCAGGGAGGTAGAGCTGAGACACAAGGAGTTGGAGGTGGAAGCCATGCACCTAAGGGTAAAAGTTCTGGAGATAGAGCGGGGAGTCGCTCTACCATCCAGTCCAACACCTACCCATAGACCACACACAGATCCCGATGATAGTTTTGATGTGAGTAGGCACATAACATTAGTCCCACCGTTCAGGGAGTCAGAGGTAGACTCATATTTTAATGCTTTTGAACGCATCGCTGTTATGATGCGATGGCCAAAGAGAGTGTGGCCTCTGTTATTACATTGCCACGGTCCTTCGAGCGTATGAGTTGGTACCAGAGGCATACGGACAAAACTGTAGGAGTGGCGGAAAAAATGTCAACCAGACCTACGTGGAGTTTGCTAGAGGAAAAGGTGGCCTTTTCGATCGGTGGTGTCAAGTCAGCAAAATCACATCCATAGAGGACATGCGTGAGCTCATTCTTTTGGAAGAATTTAAAAATCAGCGGTCAGATAAAATTGTCACCTATCTGAATGAGCAGAAAGTTGCGTCGCTTGCTGCTGCCGCGGTACTGGCAGATGAATTTGTAATAACTCATAGAAATGTTTTTTATCTTCCAGTTCACCGTGATCCTGTGGCAGGTGACGGAAGGGTACAATCTCCTCCCCGTGGTAGCACCGAAACAGCTGAGAACAGGGAGTGCTATTACTACCGTGAGCAAGGACACCTCATAGCCACCTGTCCTAGTCTGAAATGGAAGGAGCAAAAGACGGGTAGAGAAACATCGTCCCCTGTAGGTTTTTATCAAAACCAAGCCGCTTGCCTTAAGAAACGTTGCAACGAACGTGGAGGATAGAGCAATTGATGAGGCGTTCAGGCCACCATGCCTTCAGCGTCCGTCACAGTCCTTCGGAGTCCTTCACAGTCCTTCAGAGTCCTTCAGTGTCCGTTAGGGTCCTTCGAGTCCGTTGGAGTCCGTTAGAGTCTGTTGGAGTCCTTTAGAGTCTTTATGAGTCAGTTAGTCCTTAAAGAGTCCGTCGTTAGAATATATATATATATTTTTTGAAACCATATATCGGAGTCAAACAATTCTTTAGGGGGAAATGTTTGATTTTTAGTTGGGGGGGTGTTACGACGACGTACATTTTTTCCTCCTCCTGTGTCTGTGTGTGTGTGTGTGTGTGTGTGTGTGTGTGTGTGTGTGTGTGTGTGTGTGTGTGTGTGTGTGAGCAAGCAGGTGGTGCCCGTTAGCTGATTAGCTACCTTCTGCATGCTGATTGGTCCACCTGGGGAGACGGGAGGATATTAAGCTGCAGCCGTGCAGTTCCTCGGCCTCTCTCTCTGACTTGACTTCTCCTACTCCCAACACAAATTTGCGTTACGATATCTGTCCTGTTGTGCTAATACTTATTTATACCGTATACCGGTCCTTCTCTTGTGTCGTGAGACTGTTGAAAGAAAAGCTACTGAACCTGTCTTTGTAGACACGCTTTACTTTTTTCTTAGGAGTACAAAACCCTTTTCTTTTGAATATTAGTTTTCTCCTGTTTTTACAGTAGAGTAGGTAAGAAGGATTTTGTGTTTAAAGGTTTGTTTGTTTTATGGTTTTGTTACTCCTGTTTGTAATATTCTTTTGGTAATTAAATGTACCAAACAGCATTCTCTTACTCGGTGTTCGTGTTCTTGGGAGTGGGAAGAGTGGGGAGAGTGCACATTTTGTAATGCGCCTAAGTTCCCCTAGACCTGGGCGTAACAGTACGCAAGAGAGTAGAGAGTACCCCAGAGAGTAGAGAGTACCCCAGAGAGTAGAGAGTACCCCAAAGAGTAGAGAGTACCCCAGAGAGTAGAGAGTACCCCAAAGAGTAGAGAGTACCCCAGAGAGTAGAGAGTACCCCAAAGAGTAGAGAGTACCCCAGAGAGTAGAGAGTACCCCAAAGAGTAGAGAGTATCCCAAAGAGTAGAGAGTACCCCAAATAGTAGAGAGTACTCCAGAGAGTAGAGAGTACCCCAGAGAGTAAAGAGTACCCCAGAGAGTAGAGAGTACCCCAAAGAGTAGAGAGTACCCCAGAGAGTAGAGAGTACCCCAAATAGTAGAAAGTACCCCAGAGAGTAGAGAGTACCCCAAAGAGTAGAGAGTACCCCAGAGAGTAGAGAGTACCCCAAAGAGTAGAGAGTACCCCAAAGAGTAGAGAGTACCCCAAAGAGTAGAGAGTACCCCAGAGAATACCCTAAAGAGTATCCCAGAGAGCTAGAGAGTACCCCAGAGAGTACCCCAGAGAGTACTCTAAAGAGTACCCCAGAGAGTACCCCAGAGAGTAGAGAGTACCCCAGAGAGTAACCCAAATAATAGAGAGTACCCCAGAGAGTAGAGAGTACTCCAAATAGTAGAGAGTACCCCAGAGAGTAGAGAGTACCCCAGAGAATACCCTAAAGAGTACCCCAAAGAGCTAGAGAGTACCCCAGAGAGTACGCCAGAGAGTACGCCAGAGGTACAGAGAGTACCACAGAGAGTACCCTAAAGAGTACCCCAGAGAGTAGAGAGTACCCCAGAGAGTAGAGAGTACTCCAAATAGTAGAGAGTACCCCAGAGAGTACCCCAGAGAGTACCCTAAAGAGTACCCCAGAGAGTCCCCCATAGAAGCTAGAGAGTACCCCAGAGAGTATCCCAGAGAGTACCCCAGAGAGTACCCAAGAGAGTACTCCAGAGAGTACCCCAAAGAGTACCCCAAAGAGTAGAGAGTACCCCAGAGAGTCCCCCAGAGAGTCCCCAAGAGAGTACCCAAGAGAGTACCCCAGAGAGTATCCCAGAGAGTATCCCAGAGAGTACCCCATAGAGTACCCCAGAGAGTAGAGAGTATCCCAGAGAGTAGAGAGTATCCCAGAGAGTACCCCAGAGAGTACCCCAGAGAGTAGAGAGTACCCCAGAGAGTACCCCAGAGAGTAGAGAGTACCCCAAAGAGTAGACGAGTACCCCAGAGGAGTATCCCAGAGAGTATCCCAGAGAGTACCCGAAGAGAGCACCCCAGAGAGTAGAGAGTACCCCAAAGAGTAGAGAGTACCCCAGAGAGTATGCCAAAGAGTATCCCAGAGGTACCCAAGAGAGTAGAGAGTACCCAAAGAGTAGAGAGTACCCCAGAGAGTAGAGAGGTACCCCAGAGAATTCCCTAAAGAGTACACCAAAGAGCTAGGAGAGTACCCCAGAGAGTACGCCAGAGAGTACGCCAAAAGAGTACGCCAGAGAGTACCACAGAGGAGTACCCTAAAGAGTACCCCAGAGAGTAGAGAGTACCCCAGAGAGTAGAGAGTACTCCAAATAGTAGAGAGTACCCCAGAGAGTTTCCCCAGAGAGTACCCTAAAGAGTACCCCAGAGAGTCCCCCATA
>JAPTMU010000026.1:1526603-1531603 GCA_028583405.1 Pogonophryne albipinna
CAGAGAGTAGAGAGTACCCCAGAGAGTACCCCAGAGAGTAGAGAGTACCCCAAAGAGTAGAGAGTACCCCAGAGAGTATCCCAGAGAGTATCCCAGAGAGTACCCGAGAGAGCACCCCAGAGAGTAGAGAGTACCCCAAAGAGTAGAGAGTACCCCAGAGAGTATGCCAAAGAGTATCCCAGAGCGTACCCAAGAGAGTAGAGAGTACCCCAAAGAGTAGAGAGTACCCCAGAGAGTAGAGAGTACCCCAGAGAATTCCCTAAAGAGTACACCAAAGAGCTAGAGAGTACCCCAGAGAGTACGCCAGAGAGTACGCCAAAGAGTACGCCAGAGAGTACCACAGAGAGTACCCTAAAGAGTACCCCAGAGAGTAGAGAGTACCCCAGAGAGTAGAGAGTACTCCAAATAGTAGAGAGTACCCCAGAGAGTTCCCCAGAGAGTACCCTAAAGAGTACCCCAGAGAGTCCCCCATAGAAGCTAGAGAGTACCCCAGAGAGTATCCCAGAGAGTACCCCAGAGAGTACCCAAGAGAGTATTCCAGAGAGTACCCCAAAGAGTACCCCAAAGAGTAGAGAGTACCCCAGAGAGTCCCCCAGAGAGTCCCCAAGAGAGTACCCAAGAGAGTACCCTAGAGAGTACCCCAGAGAGTATCCCAGAGAGTATCCCAGAGAGTACCCCATAGAGTACCCCAGAGAGTAGAAAGTATCCCAGAGAGTAGAGAGTATCCCAGAGAGTACCCCAGAGAGTACCCCAGAGAGTAGAGAGTATCCCAGAGAGTACCCCAGAGAGTAGAGAGTACCCCAAAGAGTAGAGAGTACCCCAGAGAGTATCCCAGAGAGTATCCCAGAGAGTATCCCAGAGAGTACCCGAGAGAGCACCCCAGAGAGTAGAGAGTACCCCAAAGAGTAGAGAGTACCCCAGAGAGTACGCCAAAGAGTATCCCAGAGAGTACCCAAGAGAGTAGAGAGTACCCCAAAGAGTAGAGAGTACCCCAGAGAGTAGAGAGTACCCCAGATAGTACCCTAAAGAGTACCCCAGAGAGTCCCCCATAGAAGCTAGAGAGTACCCCAGAGAGTATCCCAGAGAGTACCCCAGAGAGTACCCCAGAGAGTACCCCAGAGAGTACCCCAGAGAGTACCCCAGATAGTACCCCAGAGAGTAGAGAGTACCCCAGAGAGTAGAGAGTACCCCAGAGAGTATCCCAGAGAGTACCCCAGAGTACCCCAGAGAGTACCCCAGAGAGTAGAGAGTACCCCAGAGAGTAGATAGTATCCCAGAGAGTATCCCAGAGAGTACCCCAGAGAGTACCCCAGAGAGTACCCCAGAGTACCCCAGAGAGTACCGAGTACCCCAGAGAGTACCCCAGAGAGTAGAGAGTACCCCAGAGAGTACCCTAGGGAGTACCTTAAACAGAAGCTTAACTCATATTTTCCATATCTTCATGCAGAACAGGTCTATGAAACACATGTTGTCTGCTTGTTAGTGATAGTTATTTCCCTTTCTATACTGTATTGAATGCACAGACTGCAAACTCTTTTTGTAAACACCATTTCTGTTTTGAGGTATATCAACAGGGATACTCCCCATTTGATCTACCTACTAATGATCCAATCTATTTGTAGTGGTTCCTCTGTAAAACACTGCATTTGACTGTCTTATTACCACAAAGTGAACAAGCTGAACCATCAGAGGAGGGCCTCTGTATGTCAGGAGGCAGAGGATAGATTATGGATTTATGGACGGGGGAGGGGTGGTGCTTCCTTTTGGGTTTAATCCTCGCTTCATCTGCATACTGGAGAGGATTATTTTAGCATGCTGCCGTCCACAAAACATCTGCTTATATTTGTAGTTTTGTTCATATATGTTAAATCCAACTCACAAACATGTGATGATACAGAGAGCGGTTCTCTCACCTCAGAGTGATCACGTACTCTCCAGCGTGAAGATCTGTAACCCTCCTGAGGAAGAAGAGGGAACATGTTCCTGTTAGTGTCACATATTGATTAGTGCAGGATCTACAGATGTATTTAACCCTCCTGTTGTCCTGGGGTCATTTTACCCCAAGGGACATATTTTGCCGTCAAAATATATATAATATTCATCAAATGGTCTAAACATGATGGGGGTTGTTCAATGCTATACAGGAGAGGACTCTTTAAAGTAGAGACAGGGGACTCGTTAATGACCTGATCAGCAGTGAGATGATGTCCTCTTTCTGCAGCAGTTCGTAGTCGCCCCCGGAGGTCAGAGGTCGTCCGGCTCTGGCCCAGGTGCACCCTGGGAAAGGGTCTCCAGCCACAGCGCAGGACAGCAGGACGTGTTGACCCTGAACCGCTCTCACTGCTTTGGGCTTGGTGATGAACCACGGCTGCACCCCGTCCTGGGGCTCTGGAAACAAACACAAACAAATACTGCGGCTTCAGTAAAACATCTTGGGCTTGTTTTTAAGAATGTATTATCAGGAGGTCCCAGAACCAGGCGCTAAACATACAATCCAGTTCGTAGTGTAAATGCAGTGTGATGGACTGTAAGGGATTGTTATGTTGATTGCAGTCAAAATATGTTTTCTTTATCATTTGTATTTTGTATATCAATTTGAAACATTTTGACCATAATTATCAAATATCCACTCAAAGCTTTTTTGCGATATTTCTTCTGAATTGTCTTTTGTTTACGCTCATTCCTTTTGTGCTGAATTTCAAGATAATTCCAGAAGAGTTTGCGATAAACTGAAACAGATAATGATCCAGTGTTTGAGCCTCACCCTCCACGGTGAGGCGGCACTGGGTCCGGTCCTCTCCGAGCCGGTTCGATGCCCGGCAGCTGTACATCCCGGTGTCCTCTGGGAAAACCTCCTGGATCATCAGAGAGCAGAGAGTCCCGTCACGAAGGAGATGGAAATCCTCCGTCTCAGAAACCTGCTGTTCATTGTGGAGCCAGACCACCTCAGGGGGGGGGAGACCTGGGAGAGGACCAGGGTTTCAGGGAAACTACTGAGATGAGTTTCGGCAGCATGGGCCGAGGAAGAACACAATAACCAGAGAGGGAACAAGTACACACATCCTTTACTCAAGTAGAAGAACAGATACTCGTGTTTAAAAATACTCTGGTAAAAGTAGAAGTACTGACTAAACTTCTTTCCTCAAGTGAAATTAAAGAAGTATGGGCTTTGAAATGTACTTCAGTAAAAAGTACCCATAACTAGCAGCTGTTTTAAAGAGTACCTGACCTCCCTTTATATTAATAGAACAATAATGTCATTGTTAGCTAATAAGGGTGTAACGGTTCACAAACATTTCGGTTCGGTACGTACCTCGGTTTTTAGGTCACGGTTCGGTATGTTTTCGGAACAGCAGAAAAAATGATCACAAAACATAAAATATATATATATATTTTTTAATTATTATTAAACTGTGAATATTCACTCAAATAAATACACAATATAATAAAATAAACATTAAGGTGCAGCATTTTGATGACCTGAAATAATCTGTATTTGAACTGTACTAGTACCTAAGCAGCCAGTTTGACATCAGGACTTGCTTGTCATTGTATTTTCATGTTGTTCTAAAGAAAGATGAACTTGTCCACATTGCTTGCTGAAAGGGCAGATCTGCTGGCACTAATGTCTCCTGCTGTGGAGAACACCCTCTCTAGGGACAGAGGTAGCACAGCCAGGTAGCGCTTTGCTAACATGGCAACATAAGGATACTTGGCGTTTGTAATAGCTTTGGCTCGGTCTGAACTCTCTGCGAGTGGTGGAGGCTTACATGCTAGCTGGAGTTGGGTTTGCACTTCAGTCTTTTGGTACCGGTGATATTCACGTTCGGGTGATGCCTTTTCAAATGAGTGTGCAAGTTTGATGTATTGCCAGCCGCGTAACCAATGTTAGTTGAACAATGCCGACAAACAGCTTTGGTTCGGTCCACCTGTCTTTGTCCGTCATCCTTGTTCGTAACTGCGAAACCAAAATGTTCCCAAACCGGAGACTTCAATGATGCTGGAGGATTTTCGAGCTCAACTTTATCTGCGTTCGCCATTTCGCCAGTTCCTCAAGTTACTGACTACATTTGAACGCATCCCTCTGACCAGCTCTCATAGTATGCCTCTCGTCCAATGAAATGACTTGCTCGTTCTATGACGCGTTGAACCCAATGTGAGCAAATTACTCTGAATGCTGCGACGCAGCACCTGAGATTACTTCCAAGAAGTTGTTCACGTTCTCAATTTTTTTTTACGTTTAACGTTATATTCGTTCGGTACACTTCGGTACACACGTGAACCGAACCGAAGGGCCCGTACCGAATAATTTCGGTACAAATACGTATCCCGTTACATTAGCTAATGAATGTTTCCATGCTGAACAACGGCAACATGACAACGTTTCCATTGGTCCCTCTTCTTTAGAGAAGACCAGGAAATGATGGATACACGGATCGTGTTCAAATCAATAGGCACGCAATGACTCTAAAGAATAATGATCACGCCTCCAAACACACATTCAGACTAAAGGAACCAGCTGTTTGGGAAATTGCTCCCATCACTCTTGTACTTATTTCTGTTATCTTATTGGGTAGCATCTAACCAAGTAGCAACAACATGTTCCCCTCTACCCACAAAACTAAGCAGAAGGAGAAAACTCTCTATTGTTGGAAACTTGGCTAAACATTTTTTAATTGAATGAACCTTTTTTTGGTGAATTTGCTTTTTCTTTTGTCACCAAATGTTTATTTTTTTGTCGGCAGCTATTTTACCCCTGGTTTATCTCAACGATAGTGACGTTCTTAAAAAGATCCCTACATTTTAAAATATATAATTAGTTCTGAATAAAGTGTTTTTAATGAAACCTCATACAAGGCAAGCAGTCCAGTTTAATTATACTGAGTGACAGCAGAGAGGCTCTCAGGTACCAGCTTATATGGAGAAAACCCTCTGTGGAAAATCATTATGTAACACACACACACACACACACGCACACACACACGCACACACACACACAC
>JAPTMU010000026.1:1534103-1564103 GCA_028583405.1 Pogonophryne albipinna
CAGAGGTTAGCATCTCTCTCAGAGGTTAGCATCTCTCTCTCAGAGGTTAGCATCTCTCTCTCAGAGGTTAGCATCTCTCTCAGAGGTTAGCATCTCTCTCTCAGAGGTTAGCATCTCTCTCAGAGGTTAGCATCTCTCTCTCAGAGGTTAGCATCTCTCTCAGAGGTTAGCATCTCTCTCTCAGAGGTTAGCATCTCTCTCAGAGGTTAGCATCTCTCTCTCAGAGGTTAGCATCTCTCTCAGAGGTTAGCATCTCTCTCTCAGAGGTTAGCATCTCTCTCAGAGGTTAGCATCTCTCTCTCAGAGGTTAGCATCTCTCTCTCAGAGGTTAGCATCTCTCTCAGAGGTTAAGCATCTCTCTCTCAGAGGTTAGCATCTCTCTCAGAGGTTAGCATCTCTCTCTCAGAGGTTAGCATCTCTCTCAGAGGTTAGCATCTCTCTCTCAGAGGTTAGCATCTCTCTCAGAGGTTAGCATCTCTCTCTCAGAGGTTCGCATCTCTCTCAGAGGTTAGCATCTCTCTCTCAGAGGTTAGCATCTCTCTCAGAGGTTAGCATCTCTCTCTCAGAGGTTAGCATCTCTCTCTCAGAGGTTAGCATCTCTCTCAGAGGTTAACATCTCTCTCTCAGAGGTTAGCATCTCTCTCAGAGGTTAGCATCTCTCTCAGAGGTTAACATCTCTCTCTCAGAGGTTAACATCTCTCTCTCAGAGGTTAGCATCTCTCTCTCAGAGGTTAGCATCTCTCTCAGAGGTTAGCATCTCTCTCTCAGAGGTTAGCATCTCTCTCTCAGAGGTTAGCATCTCTCTCAGAGGTTAACATCTCTCTCTCAGAGGTTAGCATCTCTCTCAGAGGTTAGCATCTCTCTCAGAGGTTAGCATCTCTCTCAGAGGTTAACATCTCTCTCTCAGAGGTTAGCATCTCTCTCAGAGGTTAACATCTCTCTCTCAGAGGTTAGCATCTCTCTCAGAGGTTAACATCTCTCTCTCAGAGGTTAGCATCTCTCTCTCAGAGGTTAACATCTCTCTCAGAGGTTAGCATCTCTCTCTCAGAGGTTAACATCTCTCTCTCAGAGGTTAGCATCTCTCTCTCAGAGGTTAGCATCTCTCTCAGAGGTTAGCATCTCTCTCTCAGAGGTTAACATCTCTCTCAGAGGTTAACATCTCTCTCTCAGAGGTTAACATCTCTCTCTCAGAGGTTAGCATCTCTCTCTCAGAGGTTAGCATCTCTCTCTCAGAGGTTAGCATCTCTCTCTCAGAGGTTAGCATCTCTCTCAGAGGTTAGCATCTCTCTCAGAGGTTAGCATCTCTCTCTCAGAGGTTAACATCTCTCTCTCAGAGGTTAACATCTCTCTCTCAGAGGTTAGCATCTCTCTCAGAGGTTAACATCTCTCTCTCAGAGGTTAGCATCTCTCTCAGAGGTTAGCATCTCTCTCAGAGGTTAGCATCTCTCTCAGAGGTTAGCATCTCTCTCTCAGAGGTTAACATCTCTCTCTCAGAGGTTAACATCTCTCTCTCAGAGGTTAGCATCTCTCTCAGAGGTTAACATCTCTCTCTCAGAGGTTAGCATCTCTCTCAGAGGTTAGCATCTCTCTCAGAGGTTAGCATCTCTCTCTCAGAGGTTAGATGTGATCCACCACCCGTTAGCAGGAGCCACTTGATCGACGTGTCTTTGAGACATTCCCTGTCACTCCCGAAAAGAATAGACTGACTTCAAGATGCTGCATATTTTTGAACTCACTGCACTCAGGGCTGCCAACACTCACGCATTGAGCGTGAGAGTCACGCAATTAACCCATATCTCACGCACTCACGCCACACTTGCCTTTCCTCACGCTAAGTTTTCGTCCAAAATAAATGTATAAATATAAAAATAAAATGAAGGAACAGCAAACCGAGCGGTCTACGAAATGAGTCTTCTGGCTTAGTTCAGTAAAGTTGGAACGATATTGGGAGATTCTGATTTCATGGATCAATAACTCATGAAAACGTTATTCAGACACAAAGTACGTCTCCTAAGTACCGTGGTAAGGTTGGCAACGAACTACAATCACATTTTGTCTGCAAAGTACAACTCCCAAAAAAGAGAATACTGTAGTGCCGAGAGACGGGAGTCGGAGGCGGGGTATCAAAGTTACAAGCTAGACTTTTATGCCCGGCTGCAGACCAGGGCACAGTGGCGGTGGGAATGAATTCCCCGGGGACCCGTAGCGTCTGGCCATAGACGAGCTCCACCGACGAGGACTGCAGGTCTTCTTTGGGGGCACACCTGAGGCCGAGCATAACTCACGGGAGCTTATCCACCCAGTTTCCGTCCGTCAAGCCGGCACGCAGTGACGCCTTCAAGGACTGGTGAAACCGCTCACACAATCCGTTAGCCTGGGGGTGATATGCGGTGGTGGGGTGCAGCTTGACCCCCAAACCCACAGCTCCGAGGTGAACTGAGAACCGCGGTCAGAGGAGAGGTCATACGGGGTCCCGAAGCGCGCCCTGGTGTACTCGAAGATGTACGAAAGCTGGCGTTGCTGTCGGGCGGACCACGGCTCGGCCACCTTGGACATGCAGAAGGTCAGTGGCTTGTGATCCACGAACGCCTTCCAGCAGGAAACGGAAGTGGCGAACCGCCAAATAGAGACCAAGGAGTTCTCTGTCGAAAGCACTGTACTTGCGCTCCCTGGGAGTCAACTGGCGACTGAAAAAGGCGAGCGGTTGCCAGGCGCCGTCGACCCATTGTTCATGCACCGCGCCCACTGCGTAGTCAGACGCGTCGGTGGTGATAGCGATGGGGGCCCTGTGTAACGGGTGAACCAACATGGCGGCTTCGCTCAGGGCGGCTTTGGTGGCGTTGAAAGCGACCTCCCTTTCAGCCGTCCAGTCTTTGGCCTGGCCGGGGGACTTGTCCCTGAGGGCCTCGTACAGCGGGCGCATGGTGTGGGCCGCCCGGCGGGTGAACCGGTGATAAAACGTCACCATCCCGAGGAACTCTCGCAGCGCCCGAGCTGTAGGCGGTCGTGGAAAGGCAGACACGGCCTCCACTTTCGACGGGAGGGGGGCGGCCCCATCCTTGCTGATGAGGTGCCCGAGGAAACGGATGGAGGACAACCCGAACTGACACTTCGCCGGGTTGATAATCAGGCCGTGTTGGTTGAGCCTCGCGAAAAGGGTGTGTGTGTGCGTGTGTTTCTCTGTGTGTGTGTGTGTTTCTCTGTGTGTGTGCGTGTGTTTCTCTGTGTGTGTGTGTGTTTCTCTGTGTGTGTGCGTGTGTTTCTCTGTGTGTGTGTGTGTTTCTCTGTGTGTGTGTGTGTTTCTCTGTGTGTGTGTGTGTTTCTCTGTGCGTGTGTGCGTTTCTCTGTGTGTGTGTGTGTTTCTCTGTGTGTGTGTGTGTTTCTCTGTGTGTGTGTGTTTCTCTGTGCGTTTCTCTGTGTGTGTGTGTGTTTCTCTGTGTGTGTGTGTGTTTCTCTGTGCGTGTGTGTGTTACTCTGTGCGTGTGTGCGTTTCTCTGTGTGTGTGCGTGTGTGTGTTTCTCTGTGTGTGTGTGTGTTTCTCTGTGTGTGTGTGTGTTTCTCTGTGCGTGTGTGCGTTTCTCTGTGTGTGTGTGTGTTTCTCTGTGTGTGTGTGTGTTTCTCTGTGCGTGTGTGTGTTACTCTGTGCGTGTGTGCGTTTCTCTGTGTGTGTGCGTGTGTGTGTTTATCTGTGAGTGTGTATGTGTGTTTCTCTGTGTGTGTGCGTGTGTGTGTTTCTGTGTGTGTGTGTGTGTGTTTCTCTGTGTGTGTGCGTGTGTGTGTTTCTCTGTGTGTGTGTGTGTGTGTGTGTGTGTGTGTGTGTGCGTGTTTCTCTGTGTGTGTGCGTGTGTGTTTCTCTGTGTGTGTGTGTGTTTCTCTGTGTGTGTGTGTTTTCTCTGTGTGTGTGTGTGTGTGTGTGTGTGTGTGCGTGTGTTTCTCTGTGTGTGTGTGTGTGAGTGTGTGTGTTTCTCTCTGTGTGTGCGTGTGTTTCTCTGTGTGTGTGTGTGTTTCTCTGTGTGTGTGTGTGTGTGTGTGCGTGTGTGTATGTGTGCGTGTGTTTCTCTGTGTGTGTGTTTCTCTGTGTGTGTGTGTGTGTGTGTGTGTGTTTCTCTGTGTGTGTGTGTGTGTGTGTGTGTGTGTGTGTGCGTGCGTGTGTTTCTCTCTGTGTGTGTGTGTGTGTGTGTGTGTGTGTGTGTGTGTGCGTGTGTTTCTCTCTGTGTGTGTGTGTGCGTGTGTTTCTCTGTGTGTGTGTGTGCTCCTGCAGCAGCAGCGTGTTTTGTCTTTATATGGTTCCCTGCTCTCTCAGTCTAACGGTCTCTTCTCTTCTCACGTTGAGCTCCTCCTCCTCCTCTCACACTCTAAAATCACAGTTTTCAATAAACTCAGGAATCTCCTACATCGGAGCAAAGCCATCTTTTAGAAATACAGAAAATAGAGTTTCTGATAACCTTCCTCTCTTCTCAACAGTTTGAACACCAGTAGATTGTAACGATGTGAGACGATGGGGTTCGATAACTGCTCTGAAGAAATCACAGTATTTCATAACATCTAGATAAGAGATGTGAGTTTATCTCTCAGCGTGTTAGGATGTTATGGATTAGGATGTAATGGATTAGGATGTAATGGATTAGGATGTAATGGATTAGGATGTAATGGATTAGGATGTTATGGATTAGGATGTAATGGATTAGGATGTAATGGATTAGGATGTAATATTTTAGGATGTAATGGATTAGGATGTTATGGATTAGGATGTAATAGTTTAGGATGTAATAGTTTAGGATGTAATGGTTTAGGATGTTATGGATTAGGATGTAATGGATTAGGATGTAATGGATTAGGATGTAATGGATTAGGATGTAATGGATTAGGATGTAATGGATTAGGATGTAATGGATTAGGATGTTATGGATTAGGATGTAATAGTTTAGGATGTAATAGTTTAGGATGTAATGGTTTAGGATGTTATGGATTAGGATGTTATGGATTAGGATGTAATATTTTAGGATGTAATGGATTAGGATGTTATGGTTTAGGATGTAATGGATTAGGATGTAATGGATTAGGGTGTAATGGATTAGGATGTAATGGATTAGGATGTAATGGATTAGGATGTAATGGATTAGGGTGTAATGGATTAGGATGTAATGGATTAGGATGTAATGGATTAGGATGTAATATTTTAGGATGTAATGGATTAGGATGTTATGGATTAGGATGTAATAGTTTAGGATGTAATAGTTTAGGATGTAATGGTTTAGGATGTTATGGATTAGGATGTAATGGATTAGGATGTAATGGATTAGGATGTAATAGTTTAGGATGTTATAGTAATAGTTTAGGATGTTATGGATTAGGATGTAATGGATTAGGATGTTATGGATTAGGATGTAATGGATTAGGATGTAATAGTTTAGGATGTTATGGATTAGGATGTTATGGATTAGGATGTTATAGTTTAGGATGTAATGGATTAGGATGTTATAGTTTAGGATGTTATGGATTAGGATGTAATGGATTAGGATGTAATGGATTAGGATGTTATGGATTAGGGTGTAATGGATTAGGATGTAATGGATTAGGGTGTAATGGATTAGGATGTAATGGATTAGGATGTAATGGATTAGGATGTAATGGATTAGGGTGTAATGGATTAGGATGTAATGGATTAGGATGTAATGGATTAGGATGTAATATTTTAGGATGTAATGGATTAGGATGTTATGGATTAGGATGTAATAGTTTAGGATGTAATAGTTTAGGATGTAATGGTTTAGGATGTTATGGATTAGGATGTAATGGATTAGGATGTAATGGATTAGGATGTAATAGTTTAGGATGTTATAGTAATAGTTTAGGATGTTATGGATTAGGATGTAATGGATTAGGATGTTATGGATTAGGATGTAATGGATTAGGATGTAATAGTTTAGGATGTTATGGATTAGGATGTTATGGATTAGGATGTTATAGTTTAGGATGTAATGGATTAGGATGTTATAGTTTAGGATGTTATGGATTAGGATGTAATGGATTAGGATGTAATGGATTAGGATGTTATGGATTAGGATGTAATAGTTTAGGATGTAATAGTTTAGGATGTAATGGTTTAGGATGTAATGGATTAGGATGTAATGGATTAGGATGTTATAGTTTAGGATGTTATGGATTAGGATGTAATGGATTAGGATGTAATGGATTAGGATGTTATGGATTAGGATGTAATAGTTTAGGATGTAATAGTTTAGGATGTAATGGTTTAGGATGTTATGGATTAGGATGTAATGGATTAGGATGTTATGGATTAGGATGTAATAATTTAGGATGTAATAGTTTAGGATGTAATAGTTTAGGATGTAATGGTTTAGGATGTAATGGATTAGGATGTAATGGATTAGGATGTTATGGATTAGGATGTAATGGATTAGGATGTAATGGTTTAGGATGTAATGGTTTAGGATGTTATGGATTAGGATGTAATGGATTAGGATGTAATGGATTAGGATGTAATGGATTAGGATGTAATGGATTAGGATGTAATGGATTAGGGTGTAATGGATTAGGATGTAATGGATTAGGATGTAATGGATTAGGATGTAATGGATTAGGATGTAATGGATTAGGGTGTAATGGATTAGGATGTAATGGATTAGGATGTAATGGATTAGGATGTAATGGATTAGGATGTAATGGATTAGGATGTAATGGTTTAGGATGTAATGGATTAGGATGTTATGGATTAGGATGTAATAGTTTAGGATGTAATAGTTTAGGATGTAATGGTTTAGGATGTAATGGATTAGGATGTAATGGATTAGGATGTTATAGTTTAGGATGTTATGGATTAGGATGTAATGGATTAGGATGTAATGGATTAGGATGTTATGGATTAGGATGTAATAGTTTAGGATGTAATAGTTTAGGATGTAATGGTTTAGGATGTTATGGATTAGGATGTAATGGATTAGGATGTAATGGATTAGGATGTAATAGTTTAGGATGTTATAGTAATAGTTTAGGATGTTATGGATTAGGATGTAATGGATTAGGATGTTATGGATTAGGATGTAATGGATTAGGATGTAATAGTTTAGGATGTTATGGATTAGGATGTTATGGATTAGGATGTTATAGTTTAGGATGTAATGGATTAGGATGTTATAGTTTAGGATGTTATGGATTAGGATGTAATGGATTAGGATGTAATGGATTAGGATGTTATGGATTAGGATGTAATAGTTTAGGATGTAATAGTTTAGGATGTAATGGTTTAGGATGTAATGGATTAGGATGTAATGGATTAGGATGTTATAGTTTAGGATGTTATGGATTAGGATGTAATGGATTAGGATGTAATGGATTAGGATGTTATGGATTAGGATGTAATAGTTTAGGATGTAATAGTTTAGGATGTAATGGTTTAGGATGTTATGGATTAGGATGTAATGGATTAGGATGTTATGGATTAGGATGTAATAATTTAGGATGTAATAGTTTAGGATGTAATAGTTTAGGATGTAATGGTTTAGGATGTAATGGATTAGGATGTAATGGATTAGGATGTTATGGATTAGGATGTAATGGATTAGGATGTAATGGTTTAGGATGTAATGGTTTAGGATGTTATGGATTAGGATGTAATGGATTAGGATGTAATGGATTAGGATGTAATGGATTAGGATGTAATGGATTAGGGTGTAATGGATTAGGATGTAATGGATTAGGATGTAATGGATTAGGATGTAATAGTTTAGGATGTAATGGATTAGGATGTTATGGATTAGGATGTAATAGTTTAGGATGTAATAGTTTAGGATGTAATGGTTTAGGATGTAATGGATTAGGATGTAATGGATTAGGATGTTATAGTTTAGGATGTTATGGATTAGGATGTAATGGATTAGGATGTAATGGATTAGGATGTTATGGATTAGGATGTAATAGTTTAGGATGTAATAGTTTAGGATGTAATGGATTAGGATGTTATGGATTAGGATGTAATAGTTTAGGATGTTATAGTTTAGGATGTAATGGTTTAGGATGTTATGGATTAGGATGTAATGGATTAGGATGTAATGGATTAGGATGTAATAGTTTAGGATGTTATAGTAATAGTTTAGGATGTTATGGATTAGGATGTAATGGATTAGGATGTTATGGATTAGGATGTAATGGATTAGGATGTAATAGTTTAGGATGTTATGGATTAGGTATGTTATGGATTAGGATGTTATAGTTAGGATGTAATGGATTAGGATGTTATAGTTTAGGATGTTATGGATTAGGATGTAATGGATTAGGATGTAATGGATTTAGGATGGTTATGGCTTAGGATGTAATAGTTAGGACGTAATTAAGTTTAGGATGTAATGAGTTTAGGATGTAATGGATTAGGATCGTAAATGGATTAGGACTGTTATAGTTTTAGGATGTTATGGATTAGGATGTAATGGATTCAGGATGTAATGGATTAGGATGTTATAGATTAGGATGTAATAGTTTAGGATGTAATAGTTTTAGGATGTAAGGTTTAGGATGTTATGGATTAGGATGTAATGGATTAGGATGTTATGGATTAGGGATGTAATAATTTAGGATGTAATAGTTTCAGGATGTAATAGTTTAGGATGTAATGGTTTAGGATGTAATGGATTAGGATGTAATAGTTTAGGATGTTATGGATTAGGGTGTAATGGATTAGGATGTAATGGTTTAGGATGTTATAGTTTAGGATGTAATGGTTTAGGATGTTATGGATTAGGATGTAATGGATTAGGATGTTATGGATTAGGATGTAATAATTTAGGATGTAATAGTTTAGGATGTAATAGTTTAGGATGTAATGGTTTAGGATGTTATGGATTAGGATGTAATGGATTAGGATGTAATAATTTAGGATGTAATAGTTTAGGATGTAATGGATTAGGATGTTATGGTTTAGGATGTTATGGATTAGGATGTAATAATTTAGGATGTAATAGTTTAGGATGTAATGGATTAGGATGTTATTGTTTAGGATGTTATGGATTAGGATGTAATACTTTAGGATGTTATGGTTTAGGATGTAATGGTTTAGGATGTAATAGTTCAGGATATTATGGATTAGGATGTAATGGTTTAGGATGTCATGGTTTAGGATGTTATGGTTTAGGATGTTATGGTTTAGGATGTAATGGATTAGGATGTTATGGATTAGGATGTAATGGATTAGGATGTTATGGATTAGGATGTAATGGTTTAGGATGTTATGGATTAGGATGTTATGGATTAGGATGTCATAGTTTAGGATGTAATGGATTAGGATGTAATAGTTTAGGATGTAATGGTTTAGGATGTAATGGATTAGGATGTAATGGATTAGGATGTAATGGATTAGGATGTAATGGATTAGGATGTAATAGTTTAGGATGTTATGGTTTAGGATGTAATGGATTAGGATGTTATGGATTAGGATGTAATGTAATGGATGTAATGGTTTAGGATGTTATGGATTAGGATGTTATAGTTTAGGATGTTATGGATTAGGATGTTATGGATTAGGATGTTATGGATTAGGATGTAATGGATTAGGATGTAATGGATTAGGATGTTATGGTTTAGGATGTAATGGATTAGGATGTTATAGTTTAGGATGTAATGGATTAGGATGTAATGGATTAGGATGTTATAGTTTAGGATGTTATGGATTAGGATGTAATGGATTAGGATGTAATGGATTAGGATGTTATGGATTAGGATGTAATGGATTAGGATGTAATGGATTTAGGATGTAATGGTTTAGGATGTTATGGATTAGGATGTAATGGATTAGGATGTAATGGATTAGGATGTAATGGATTAGGATGTAATGGATTAGGATGTTATGGATTAGGATGTAATGGATTAGGATGTAATGGATTAGGATGTTATAGTTTAGGATGTAAAGGATTAGGATGTTATGGATTAGGATGTAATGAATTAGGATGTTATAGTTTAGGATGTAATAGTTTAGGATGTAATGGATTAGGATGTAATGGATTAGGATGTAATGGTTTAGGATGTTATGGTTTAGGATGTAATGGTTTAGGATGTTATGGTTTAGGATGTTATGGTTTAGGATGTTATGGATTAGGATGTAATGGTTTAGGATGTTATGGTTTAGGATGTTTTGGTTTAGGATGTAATGGTTAGGATGTTTATGGATAGGATGTATATGGATTAGGATGTTATGGATTAGGATGTAATGATTAGGAGTATAGTTTAGGAGTGTAAATAGTTTAGGAGTTAATGGTTTAGGATGTTATGTGTTAGGATGTATGGATTAGGATGTAATGTATTAGGATGTATAGTTTAGGATGTAATGGATTTTAGGATGTATATGATTTAGGATTGTAATGGATTAGGATGTTTAATGGAATTAGGATTGTTATTGTTGAGGATGTAAACAAAAAATTTTTTTTTTTACGTATTTTCATTTTTTAATTTAGGATGAATGGATTCAGGACTGTAATAGATTTAGGAGTGTTAATGGATTTAGGATGTTATAGGTTTAGGATTGTTATAGGTTTAGGATGTATATGTTTAGGAATGTGAATGGTTTCGGATGTTATGGATTCGGATGTTATAGATTTAGGATGTTACTGGATTAGGATGTTAATGGATTAGGATGTTATAGATTTAGGAATGTAATGGATTAGGATGTTATATGGATTAGGATGTTAATGATTAGGATGTAATGGATTAGGATGTAATGGATTAGGATGTTATGGATTAGGATGTTATGGATTAGGATGTTATGGTTTAGGATGTAATGGTTTAGGATGTAATGGATTAGGATGTAATGGTTTAGGATGTTATGGTTTAGGATGTTATGGTTTAGGATGTAATGGTTTAGGATGTAATGGATTAGGGTAATGGATTAGTGTAATGGTTTAGGATGTAATGGATTAGGATGTTATGTTAGGATGTAATGGTTTAGGATGTAATGGTTAGGATGTAGGATTAGGATGTAATGGTTTAGGATGTAATGGATTAGGATGTATGGTTTAGGATGTAATGGTTTAGGATGTTATGGTTTAGGATGTAATGGTTTAGGATGTAATGGATTAGGATGTTATGGTTTAGGATGTAATGGTTTAGGATGTTATGGTTTAGGATGTAATGGTTTAGGATGTAATGGATTAGGATGTTATGGTTTAGGATGTAATGGTTTAGGATGTAATGGATTAGGATGTAATGGTTTAGGATGTTATGGTTTAGGATGTTATGGATTAGGATGTTATGGATTAGGATGTAATGGTTTAGGATATTATGGTTTAGGATGTAATGGATTAGGATGTTATAGTTTAGGATGTAATGGATTAGGATGTTATGGTTTAGGATGTAATGGATTAGGATGTTATGGTTTAGGATGTTATGGTTTAGGATGTAATGGATTAGGATGTTATAGTTTAGGATGTAATGGATTAGGATGTATGGTTTTAGGATGTAATGGATTAGGATGTTATGGTTAGGATGTTATGTTTAGGATGTAATGGATTAGGATGTTATAGTTTAGGATGTAATGGATTAGGATGTAATGGATTAGGATGTTATGGTTTAGGATGTAATGGATTAGGATATAATGGATTAGGATGTTATAGTTTAGGATGTAATGGTTTAGGGTGTTATGGTTTAGGATGTAATGTTTAGGATGTTATGGTTTAGGATGTTATGGTTTAGGATGTAATGGATTAGGATGTTATAGTTTAGGATGTAATGGATTAGGATGTAATGGATTAGGATGTAATGGTTTAGGATGTTATGGATTAGGATGTAATGGATTAGGATGTAATGGATTAGGATGTAATGGATTAGGATGGTATAGTTTAGGATGTAATGGTTTAGGATGTAATGGATTAGGGTGTAATGGATTAGGATGTAATGGTTTAGGATGTTATGGTTTAGGATGTAATGGAATAGGATGTAATGGATTAGGATGTAATGGTTTAGGATGTTATGGTTAGGATGTAATGGATTAGGATGTAATGGTTTAGGATGTAATGGTTTAGGATGTAATGGATTAGGATGTAATGGATTAGGATGTATGGTTTAGGATGTAATGGTTAGGATGTTATGTTTAGGATGTATGGATTAGGATGTATGGTTAGGATGTAATGGATTAGGATGTTATAGTTTAGGATGTAATGGTTTAGGATGTAATGGTTTAGGATGTAATGGATTAGGGTGTAATGGATTAGGATGTAATGGTTTAGGATGTTATGGTTTAGGATGTAATGGATTAGGATGTAATGGATTTAGGATGTTTTATGAGTTAGGATGTAATGGTTTAGGATGTAATGGTTTAGGATGTAATGGATTAGGGTGTAATGGATTAGGATGTAATGGTTTAGGATGTTATGGTTTAGGATGTTATGGATTAGGATGTTATGGATTAGGATGTAATGGTTTAGGATGTTATGGATTAGGCTGTTATGGATTAGGATGTAATGGATTAGGATTTAATGGTTTAGGATGTTATGGATTAGGATGTAATGGTTTAGGATGTAATGGTTTAGGATGTTATGGTTTAGGATGTAATGGATTAGGATGTTATAGTTTAGGATGTAATGGATTAGGATGTTATGGATTAGGATGTAATGGATTAGGATGTTATAGTTTAGGATGTAATGGTTTAGGATGTAATGGTTTAGGATGTAATGGATTAGGGTGTAATGGATTAGGATGTAATGGTTTAGGATGTTATGGTTTAGGATGTAATGGATTAGGATGTAATGGATTAGGATGTTATAGTTTAGGATGTAATGGTTTAGGATGTAATGGTTTAGGATGTAATGGATTAGGGTGTAATGGATTAGGATGTAATGGTTTAGGATGTTATGGTTTAGGATGTTATGGATTAGGATGTTATGGATTAGGATGTAATGGTTTAGGATGTTATGGATTAGGATGTTATGGATTAGGATGTAATGGATTAGGATTTAATGGTTTAGGATGTTATGGATTAGGATGTAATGGTTTAGGATGTTATGGTTTAGGATGTAATGGTTTAGGATGTAATGGATTAGGATGTAATGGATTAGGATGTAATGGTTTAGGATGTTATGGATTAGGATGTAATGGATTAGGATGTAATGGTTTAGGATGTTATGGTTTAGGATGTTATGGTTTAGGATGTAATGGTTTAGGATGTTATGGTTTAGGATGTTATGGTTTAGGATGTAATGGTTTAGGATGTAATGGATTAGGATGTTATAGTTTAGGATGTAATGGATTAGGATGTTATGGTTTAGGATGTAATGGTTTAGGATGTAATGGATTAGGATGTTATAGTTTAGGATGTAATGGATTAGGATGTTATGGATTAGGATGTAATGGATTAGGATGTTATAGTTTAGGATGTAATGGTTTAGGATGTAATGGTTTAGGATGTAATGGATTAGGGTGTAATGGATTAGGATGTAATGGTTTAGGATGTTATGGTTTAGGATGTAATGGATTAGGATGTAATGGATTAGGATGTTATAGTTTAGGATGTAATGGTTTAGGATGTAATGGTTTAGGATGTAATGGATTAGGGTGTAATGGATTAGGATGTAATGGTTTAGGATGTTATGGTTTAGGATGTTATGGATTAGGATGTTATGGTTTAGGATGTTATGGATTAGGATGTTATGGATTAGGATGTAATGGATTAGGATTTAATGGTTTAGGATGTTATGGTTTAGGATGTAATGGTTTAGGATGTTATGGATTAGGATGTAATGGTTTAGGATGTTATGGTTTAGGATGTAATAGTTTAGGATGTTATGGTTTAGGATGTTATGGATTAGGATGTAATGGATTAGGATGTTATAGTTTAGGATGTTATGGTTTAGGATGTAATGGTTTAGGATGTTATGGTTTAGGATGTAATGGTTTAGGATGTTATGGTTTAGGATGTTATGGTTTAGGATGTAATGGTTTAGGATGTTATGGTTTAGGATGTAATAGTTTAGGATGTTATGGTTTAGGATGTAATGGTTTAGGATGTTATGGTTTAGGATGTAATGGTTTAGGATGTTATGGTTTAGGATGTAATAGTTTAGGATGTAATGGATTAGGATGTTATGGTTTAGGATGTAATGGTTTAGGATGTTATGGTTTAGGATGTTATAGTTTAGGATGTTATGGTTTAGGATGTAATAGTTTAGGATGTTATGGATTAGGATGTTATGGATTAGTATGTTATGGTTTAGGATGTAATGGTTTAGGATGTAATGGATTAGGATGTAATGGATTAGGATGTAATGGTTTAGGATGTTATGGATTAGGATGTAATGGATTAGGATGTAATGGTTTAGGATGTTATGGTTTAGGATGTTATGGTTTAGGATGTAATAGTTTAGGATGTTATGGTTTAGGATGTAATGGTTTAGGATGTTATGGTTTAGGATGTAATGGTTTAGGATGTAATGATTTAGGATGTAATGGTTTAGGATGTTATGGATTAGGATGTAATGGTTTAGGATGTAATGGATTAGGATGTAATGGATTAGGATGTAATGGTTTAGGATGTAATGGTTTAGGATGTTATGGATTAGGATGTAATGGTTTAGGATGTAATGGATTAGGATGTAATGGTTTAGGATGTAATGGTTTAGGACAGGGGTCGGCAACCCCTGGCACACGTGCCAGCATTGGCATGCGGCACCGTAACCAGTGGCACACTAGGAATAAATGGAATAAGTGTGCAAAATATTTAAATTGTATTTTCGGATCCTGAACGAGACCGCCGCCAGAGCGCGTTTCCCCGTTACCTGCAGAAGGAAGCCATGCACGCAATGCAGCCTCGCTCTCTTTAACTCCAGGTGACTTTCTGCCGCTTTCCTCCGTGGTGCAGTGCTGATCGTTTCACCACGGAGGAATGCACTTCACAAATTGCAGTACCCATAAGGAGCTGTACAAATGCCGCAGTTTTTGCGTGGCTGTGTCTTTAGTTGAAAGCCCAGTGGCGATCTGCTCATCTCTCATCGAAATAATATGCTACAAAGGGGCGGACTGGCCATCTGTGTGTTGAACTTTCCTGTCGGCTCCCAGACCGTAGTCGAGGAGGGCAGAAGCAACAAGCTTCAGGTGCAATAACCCACTTTAGCTTAAATGACTGGAGAGAGGCGAGCTCTTCTTGGGAGGCCGTTGCATTTATTTAGTTGTTCTTCTGTTTCACAAAATACATCACAGACCTCTGTTTTTCTGCTGCCTCGTTTCACTTCCAGAAACATACACACGTTCCCTCACTGTCGCTCTACCATCCACACATGCACAAGCCACACCCCTCTCTCTCTCTCTCTTAAAGGGACAGCAATTTCATCTCACTCTGCATGACCCTAATATCATAACATGTGTGCTCTGGAGAATCACAGAACGGACGATCGTCCTTATTATTAAGCCGTTTAAACCAATTTAAACGAGAGAGAGGGCGATCAAGAGAAGAGAGAGAGGGTGATAGAAGAGAGAGAGGGCGATCAAGAGGAGAGAGAGAGGGTGATCAAGAGAAGAGAGAGAGGGCGATCAAGAGAAGAGAGAGAGGGTGATCAAGAGAAGAGAGAGAGGGCGATCAAGAGAAGAGAGAGAGGGTGATAGAAGAGAGAGAGGGCGATCAAGAGAAGAGAGCGAGGGTGATCAAGAGAAGAGAGAGAGGGTGATCAAGAGAAGAGAGAGAGGGTGATAGAAGAGAGAGGGCGATCAAGAGAAGAGAGCGAGGGTGATAGAAGAGAGAGGGCGATCAAGAGAAGAGAGAGGGCGATCAAGAGAAGAGAGCGAGGGTGATCAAGAGAAGAGAGAGAGGGCGATCAAGAGAAGAGAGGGGGCGATCAAGAGAAGAGAGCGAGGACGATCAAGAGAAGAGAGAGAGGGCGATCAAGAGAAGAGAGCGAGGGCGATCAAGAGAAGATGGAGAGGGCGATCAAGAGAAGATGGAGAGGGCGATCAAGAGAAGAGAGAGGGCGATCAAGAGAAGAGAGAGCGGCCCCGTTGAGGGAGTTTACAGATGGAAAGACACAGAAAGACAGAAGCACAATAACAAGTATATTTAGGTGTTTTCTTTGTAAATAACCAACGGTATTAAGAGGAAGATAAGTCCCCTGTTCTGTCCCCTATACTCTAACGCCAGGAAGGCATTTGGTGTGATCACTATAGCCATATGAGGCCGTACTCGGAGGGCTTTCCTTTGCTTCCAGCTGTCAGATTGTAAACAAAGTCACGTGACGGGGGGCAGATGACAGCGCTGACAAGTTGTGTTTCCCGCAGCGAGACGCGGCCGTTGCCCAGGCAACATTAGCCCGTACCTGTGTACTGCAGTAGCAGGAATATAGGCTTATAATATACTGTTTATACATGATGATATTATATGATTTACATACAGAAAATAGTTTGTCCGTTTTCAGAACCCTCAACATTTGAACCTTCTGTACTTTAGCGTCTGAACACAAAGAGCTCTCACCTTCACGTCTCTCCTGGTCCAGAAGAGGGGCCTCGAGCCGCGGGTTGGACCTCCTCTCCACCCTGAAAACAACCAACAGGGAACAGGAACATCAACCTGAAGAGCAGGAGCTAAACTGCTAACAAATAACTTCACATCACAGTCATTTCAAACAGTTTTAAAGCTAGGGAGGGCTCAAATTGAATTAAATTAAAACTGAAAATCCAATATCAAAACAATGTGTAATGTCATGCTAACATTAGCTAGTAGACTAAACTACATCATGTACAAACTGGGGTTTCCTCAATGGTTGATCTGTCAACCCTTCACACTATACATGCTAATTGACATGTGTTAGCTAGTGACATAAGTAAGGTAAGATGAGCTAACAAAGAAGCTAACGTTAGCTCTGTACCTGCTGCTCCTTTGGTCCCGGACAGAATGTTCTGGATCCGCACTCAACACCGGCTGCACCTGTACGATTAGATAGAAGTCTATGAGAAAATGTTCCTGCTTCTTCTCTCCATGTCTTAATCTTGCTACTTAAAACATTTTGCAATTTGTGATGCTGAACATACAGTTTATGATACAACCTGATTTCAAACCATCAACAACCCCTTTAATGTCAGCATGAAGCAGAAAACAATAGAGATGTGACTGACCGGAGTGGCTGCAGTTCTGCTGACAGCCTCCAGAGGGAGCTGTACAGGATGTTTGATCCTCCAGGAGGAAACTGAGCTGCAGCTGGGAACAAGAAGAAGACTTTTAAAATAACTTAAATCAGTTTGAACAGAAGTCCATCTGGAGCCGAAGCTTTTCTAAAACGGAAACATCATGTGAGCAGCAACCTATCTTTAGAAAGCTGTGACGCTGAGAGACTCACCTGGACGACTCTCCAGGAACACCTGAGGGGAGAAGAGTTCTGTTTTATTCTGAAGGAACCTCATTAACAATCAACAGACTTCCTGCGCTCTGATTGGTCGACTCACCCTCTATGTTTAGTGATGTCACGGCGGTTGCGTTTCCAGCGTCGTTGCTGATCAAACACGAGTAACTTCCTGCATCCCCCACGCTCACTTCCTTTATCTCCAGGAAGTGGAGGCCAGCGCGCTCATAGATTAAGACCCGCCCACAGGACTGAAGCTCCGCCTCTCCCTGAAGCAACAAGAGGGCGCCCAATAGCAAGATGGCCGACAGCAATTACTGTCACTCTCACAGAATAATCAGGTATTTGTTTTATTGTCTTTATTTTGACATAAATTGCTTTAAAGTTCTTTAGCACATTTCATAAGTCATATTAAAATCGGTTAAAGTGAAAGTAGTAGTTCAAATGTTTTTAATAGTCCCAAAAATGTAAGAAAGATATTAAAAGTGTTAGTGTGATGCCTCTGCTAAGCTCCGCCCACCTTGTACCATGTGATGCGGGGTGGTGGGCGTCCCGTCGCTTTGGCGATTAACTTCCCGCTCTCTCCGAGTTTAGCGACCAATCGGCTCGGCTTGGTGATGAACTTCGGAGGACTTTCCCCCCAAAGACTGGAGCGACCCCTGGGGCATCATGGGAAATGTAGTTACAATTTTTTAAATAGAAATTGTTCTATCTTTTTTCAAAAAGTCAGCATTGAGACACAGAAGAAGAACTCACCCTGATTTCCCTGAGGACGAGAGGAAGAACGTCTTCATGGATTTATCTGAAGGAACGTAGAACATGAGAGCTTCAGAGAAACCTTTATTCTGACAACATGAGAAGACACCTTCATCTGAGAACATCAGCTCAATGGGTTCATAAAGAACAGAATAAAACACTTAGTTTTTATTATTATTAATATATTATTTATTATTATTCATATTATTCATTATTCATATTTTTTTATTATTATTATTCAAATTATAGTTTTTATATTATAGTTTTTATTTTCTCATAATAATGGTCGGTACCTTCCAGGAAGATCTCCACGGTAACCTGCCTGCTCCCCTCCTGATTGGTCGCCTGGCAGGTGTAGGGGCCGGCGTCCTCCTCTCTGACTCCGCCCACCTTCAGGCTGAAGTAGCCCCGCCCCCCTCGCTCCACCACGCAGTGCTCTCCTCCAATCACAGCCCTGCCCTCTCTGAGCCATGTGACCTGAGGCTCTGGGTGACCTCGCACCTGAGGGAGGACACACCTGGTCAGAGTATGTGTGTGTGTATATGTGATTGTGTGTGTGAGTGTGTGTGTGATTGTGTGTGTGAGTGTGTGTGTTTGTATGTGTGTATGTGGGTGTGTGTGTGTGATTGTGTGTGTGCGATTGTGTGTGTGTGAGTGTGTGTGTGCGTGTGTGTGTGGGTGTGTGTGTGTGTGCGTGTGTGTGTGTGTGTGTGTGTGTATTGCTCTGATCTCACATCCTAAAAACCCTCTTCCTCTAACATGTGTCCCCGGTGTGTCAGGAGACTCACAAAGTGATGTCTTCTCTACATCACCATGTGTCCCCGGTGTCCCCCCGGTGTGTCAGGAGACTCACAAAGTGATGTCTTCTCTACATCACCATGTGTCCAAGGTGTGTCAGGAGACTCACAAAGTGATGTCTTCTCTACATCACCATGTGTCCCCGGTGTGTCCCTGGTGTGTCCTCTGTGTGTCCCCGGTGTGTCAGGAGACTCACAAAGTCATGTCTTCTCTACATCACCATGTGTCCCCGGTGTCCCCCCGGTGTGTCAGGAGACTCACAAAGTGATGTCTTCTCTACATCACCATGTGTCCCCGGTGTGTCCCCGGTGTGTCAGGAGACTCACAAAGTGATGTCTTCTCTACATCACCATGTGTCCCCGGTGTGTCCCCGGTGTGTCAGGAGACTCACAAAGTGATGTCTTCTCTACATCACCATGTGTCCCCGGTGTGTGTCCCCGGTGTGTGTCTCCGTTGTGTCAGGAGACTCACAAAGTGATGTCTTCTCTACATCACCATGTGTCCCCGGTGTGTCCCCGGTGTGTCAGGAGACTCACAAAGTGATGTCTTCTCTACATCACCATGTGTCCCCGGTGTGTCCCCGGTGTGTCAGGAGACTCACAAAGTGATGTCTTCTCTACATCACCATGTGTCCCCGGTGTGTGTGTCCGGTGTGTGTCTCCGTTGTGTCAGGAGACTCACAAAGTGATGTCTTCTCTACATCACCATGTGTCCCCGGTGTGTCCCCGGTGTGTCCCCGGTGTGTCAGGAGACTCTCAAAGTGTCAGGAAATAAACCCCTCTCTCTTTTCCTCCGTCCCCACATCTCTAAAAACGGGGAACAACGGAGCTGATCCAGATTTGCTACGTCATGATATCTGGCTAAAATCAGTGCAATAGGAGACCCTTAAGGTATAATAATATAATGTTTGGTACCCTCCCCTCCAGATTGGCGACGCCCCCCACGGAGACCCGGGCGTTGCGGGGGGGCAGGATGAAGGCCGGGGGCTCGTTGCCACGGAAACCGCATCCTGGTGACGGGCCCGTAACCGTGGAGACGGGCGAGGAAAGAGAAGTCATCCTGCTGAGAGAGAGGAAATATTATCCTTTGTTTACTTCTGTAACATGTGCCTCCATGTCTCTCCATGTCCACACACACACCACACACCACACACACACACACACAGACACACACACACACACCACACACACACACACACACACACACACACACACACACACATACACACACACACACACACACACACCACACACACACCACACACACACACCACACACACCTCACCCTAAAATTAATGATTCCCCTCATGGGGACCTCCAATTTGTCCCCATAAGGGAGGCGAGTCCCCACACGTGACTGTGTAAACAGATTTAGGTCCCCACAAGTAGAGTAATGCTAGGCCACACACACACACACACACACACACACACACACACACACCACACACACACACACACACACACACCACACACACACACACCACACATACCACACACACCACACACACACACACCACACACACACACACATCACACACCACACACACCACACACACCACACACACACACACACACACACACACCACACACACACACACACACACACCACACACACACCACACACACATACCACACACACACACCACACACCACACACACACACACACACACACCACACACACACACACACACCTCACCCTAAAAATAATGATTCCCCTCATGGGGACCTCCAATTTGTCCCCATAAGGGAGGCGAGTCCCCACACGTGACTGTGTAAACAGATTTAGGTCCCCACAAGTAGAGTAATGCTAGGCCACACACACACACACACACACACACACACACACCACACACACACACACACACACACACACACACACACACACACACACACCACACACACACACACACACACCACACACACCACACACACCACACACACACACACCACACACACATCATACACCACACACCACACACACCACACACACACACACACACCACACACACACACACACACACACACACACCACACACACACCACACACACATACCACACACACACACACACCACACACACACACACACACACACACACACACACCTCACCCTAAAATTAATGATTCCCCTCATGGGGACCTCCAATTTGTCCCCATAAGGGAGGCGAGTCCCCACACGTGACTGTGTAAACAGATTTAGGTCCCCACAAGTAGAGTAATGCTAGGCCACACACACACACCACACACACACACACACACACACACACACACACACACACACACACACACACACACACACACACACACACACACACACACACACACACACACACACACACACCACGCACACAGACACCACACACACACCACACACACCACACACACACACACCACACACACACACACCACACACACACACCACACACACACACACACACACCACACACACACACCACACACACACACACACACACACACACACACACACACACACACCACACACACACACACCATGTGTCTCCATGTCTCTCCATGTGTCTCCATGTCTCTCCATGTGTCTCCATGTCACTCCATGTGTCTCCATGTCACTCTATGTCTCTCCATGTGTCTACATGTCTCTCCATGTGTCTACATGTCTCTACATGTGTCTACATGTCTCTCCATGTGTCTCCACGTCTCTCCACGTCTCTCCATGTCTCTCCATGTGTCGCCATGTGTCTCCCATGTCTCCCCATGTGTCTCCATGTCTCTCCATGTGTCTCCATGTCTCTCCATGTGTCTCCATGAGTCTCCATGTCTCTCCATGTGTCTCCACGTCTCTCCATGTCTCTCCATGTCTCTCCATGTGTCTCCATGTGTCGCCATGTGTCTCCCATGTCTCCCCATGTGTCTCCATGTCTCTCCATGTGTCTCCATGTCTCTCCGTGTGTCTCCGTGTGTCTCCATGTCTCTCCATGTGTCTCCATGTGTCTCCATGTCTCTCCCTGTGTCTCCATGTCTCTCCATGTGTCTCCATGAGTCTCCATGTGTCTCCATGTCTCTCCATGTGTCTCCATGTCTCTCCATGTCTCTCCATGTGTCTCCATGTGTCTCCATGTCTCTCCATGTGTCTCCATGTGTCTCCATGTCTCTCCATGTCTCTCCATGTGTCTCCATGTGTCTCCATGTGTCTCCATGTCTCTCCCTGTGTCTCCATGTCTCTCCCTGTGTCTCCATGTGTCTCCATGTGTCTCCATGTCTCTCCCTGTGTCTCCATGTCTCTCCGTGTGTCTCCATGTGTCTCCATGTGTCTCCATGTCTCTCCCTGTGTCTCCATGTGTCTCCATGTGTCTCCATGTCTCTCCATGTGTCTCCATGTGTCTCCATGTGTCTCCATGTCTCTCCCTGTGTCTCCGTGTGTCTCCGTGTGTCTCCATGTGTCTCCATGTCTCTCCCTGTGTCTCCGTGTCTCTCCGTGTGTCTCCATGTGTCTCCATGTCTCTCCCTGTGTCTCCATGTGTCTCCATGTGTCTCCATGTCTCTCCATGTGTCTCCATGTGTCTCCCTGTGTCTCCGTGTGTCTCCATGTGTCTCCATGTCTCTCCCTGTGTCTCCGTGTCTCTCCGTGTGTCTCCATGTGTCTCCATGTCTCTCCATGTGTCTCCATGTGTCTCCATGTGTCTCCATGTCTCTCCATGTCTCTCCATGTGTCTCCATGTGTCTCCATGTGTCTCCATGTGTCTCCATGTGTGCTGAGCTCCATCCCAGAGAGATGCAGTCAGGAGCTGATAGAATCAGACTCACACCTCCAGAGAGGGGAACCAGAGGAGCTTCAGCTTCTCCAGTGTTCTAAATGTAAGGATCGTCTCATGTTGGAAACGGATTAAAGAAACACAACAAATGGATTGTCACCGTCATGCTAAAGTGTGACTGTGGTGCATGCTGGGAGTTGTAGTTTTTTGTACATTTTTGTAGTTTTCAGTCAGACATATTATTTCTTATTGATGACTCCATGAAATGTGAATATTATATGTATCTAAATGTTATTATCAAACTAACATATTCAGACTTGGTTTACCTTCTGGGAACTCTGCAATTAATTCAATCTTTAATTTGCTTTCACACATATTTGAAAATATTCCAGCTGAACAGTTCTCTCTTTATATCCTCAAACCCCGTTATCTGCTGCTGTTATCTGTGTATCTGCACACACACACACACACACACACACACACACACACACACACACACACACACACACACACACACACACACACACACACACACACACACACACACACACACACACACACACACACACACACACACACACACACACACACACACACACACAGAGGTACATGGCCTTAAGGCGCTAAACAAACATTTAAAAGTTATTGTTTATCTCTGAGTTGCCATTTCGTAAGGCCGGAGGTATTCTGGGATATTCTCATCGTCTGTACACATTACGTCGAGAGAGGAAATATTATCCTTTGTTTACTTCTGTAACAAAAAACCTGACTGATAGTGTGTTTAACGAACTTAAACTAGCTTTATTAAATGTCAGGTCTTTGGCAGGTAAAACATTTTTAATCAATGATTTTATCACTGAGCACAATCTGGATTTTATGTTTTTAACGGAAACATGGATTGAACAAAATAACAGTGCAGCTGTTCTTATCGAATCAACCCCTCCCAACTTTAGTTTCATGAGTCAGGAAAGAATGCATAAGAAAGGTGGTGGAGTTGCTATTCTGTTCAATGACTCCCTTCAATGCAGGAAGACATCTTATGGAAACTTTGCTTCTTTTGAATATGTGGCCCTTCAGCTGAAATGCTCCTCTCGAGCTCTGTTCCTAAATATCTATAGACCACCCAAATACTGTGCAAGCTTTTCTGATGACTTTACTGAACTGCTGTCTATAGTGTGTATTGACTTTGACCGTCTAGTCATTGTTGGTGATTTTAACATCCATGTTGACAACCCCCAGGACAGAGGGGCAAAAGAACTGTTTTGTGTTCTTGATAGCTATGGACTGACTCAGCATGTGACGGAGCCCACGCACAATAAGGGGCACACTCTGGACTTAATTATCTCAAAGGGTCTGAATATCTCTAAGGTTGTGGTGACTGATGTTGCACTCTCTGACTATTCCTGTGTTTTCTTTGAGAGCTCTATTTCTGTTCACAAAAATGTTCAGAAAGAGGAAACCACAAAGTGATATTTAACTGAAAACACTAGAGAAATGTTTACTCATAATTTTTCTTCCACACTTGCCCCTGCTAACATCTCAGTAAATGAGCTAGTAGATCATTTTAATTCAAAAATTAAAAATGTTATAGATGCCATTGCTCCAACTAAGGTAAAGGAAGTGTCTGGCAAGAAAATATCTCCATGGAGAAAGGCCATGACCGTGAGAACAGAGAAAAGAGAATGTCGAAAAGCTGAACGCAGGTGGTGAAAAACAAATCTCCAGGTTCACTTTGAAATCTATAAAGAGAGACTTGGCCTTTATAATTTGGAATTGAAAAACGCACGACAATCGTTCTTCTCTGACATCATTACCAAAACCAAAAACAACGCACGTGCCTTGTTCGCTACCGTCGACAGACTAACTAACCCCCCAGTGTCAGTAGCCTCTGAATTTCTATCCACCAGGGCGTGCAATGATTTTGCCTTCTTCACTGACAACATTCAGAAAATCAGACAAGCAGTCAGTGCCTCTGCATCAGGTACAGCAAATGTGTTGTCTCTGTGTCCACTTAAAATCTATTCAAACACCATGACACAATTCCATCAGATTAATGATAAAAACCTAGAGGACATTATTCAACTTCTGAAATCCTCCTCCTGCTGCCTTGATATTATTCCAACAGGATTTTTCAAAGATGTTTTTCGTTGCATGGCCTCAGATCTACTTCATATAGTAAACAAATCTCTTGACTCAGGTGTTTTTCCACAGGCCCTGAAAACTGCAGTCATTAAACCGCTCTTAAAAAAGAATAATCTAGATGCTTCAGTAATGAACAATTACAGGCCCATATCAAACCTCCCATTTCTAGGTAAAATCATTGAAAAAGTTGTTTTTCAACAGTTGAGTAACTTCTTGCATTTAAATAACTGTTTGGATGTGTTCCAGTCAGGCTTTCGTCCAAACCACAGCACTGAGACTGCTCTTGTAAAGGTCTTTAATGACATCCACTTAAACACAGACAGTGGCAGAACTTCAGTGTTAGTATTATTAGATCTCAGTGCTGCGTTTGACACTGTTGACCACAGCATATTACTAGACCGACTGGAAAACTGGGTGGGACTTTCGGAAACAGTTCTAAATTGGTTTGAATCCTACTTAAAGGACAGAAACAACTTTGTTTCTAAAGGTAAATACACATCTGAGTTGACAAATATGACATGTGGGGTTCCTCAAGGCTCCATCTTGGGGCCTCTTCTCTTTAACGTCTACATGCTACCACTGGCTCAGATAAAGAAAAACAACTAAATAAGTTACCATAGCTATGCGGATGACACACAAATGTACGTAACAATTTCACCAGGAGACTATGCTCCAATTCAAACACTGAGTAAGTGCATTGAACAAATCAATGACTGGATGTGTCAGAACTTTCTCCAATTAAACAAAGATAAAACTGAGGTAATGGTTTTTGGAGCCAAGGCAGAATGTATAAAAGTTAGCGCTGAGCTTCAGTCTGCAATGTTCAAAACAACAGATAGAGCCAGAAATCTAGGTGTAGTCATGGACTCTGACCTGAGTTTCAACAGTCACATTAAAACAGTTACTAAATCAGCCTACTCTCACCTAAAGAACATATCTAGGATTAAAAGACTAATGTCACAGCAGGATTTGGAAAAACGTGTCCATGCTTTTATCTTCAGTAGACTGGACTACTGCAATGGTGTCTTCACAGGTCTCACTAAAGAATCTATTAGAAAGCTGCAGCTGATTCAGAACGCCGCTGCTCGAGTCCTCACTGACACTAAGAAAGTGGATCACTCCTGTTCTGAAGTCTTTACACTGGCTTCCTGTGTGTCAAAGAATAGATTTCTAAATACTGCTGCTGGTTTATAAAGCACTGAATGGTTTAGGCCCAAAATACATTTGTGACCTCCTGCTAAATGATGAACCATCCAGATCTCTCAGGTCTTCAGGGACTGGTCAGCTTTCTGTCCCCAGAGTCAGAACTAAACATGGAGAAGCAGCGTTCAGTTATTATGCTCCAAATATCTGGAACAAACTCCCAGAATCCTGCAGGTCCGCTGCAACTCTGACTACTTTTAAATCCAGCAAGAAGACTTTGCTTTTTGTCGCTGCTTTTAATTGAAACTGAGCCGTTGTGTTCATCAGTAAAGTGGAACTTCTGTGTGAACTATTCACATCTTAAACTGCACTGTAACTTTTTATTCATGTACTTTTTATTCATGTATTTTTTCTTTTAATGTTTCTTTTATTATCTTTTACTGTTTTGAAATGCCTTTGTCTGAATGTCTTTCATTTTTGTAAAGCACCTTGAATTGCCTTGTGTTGAAAGCTGCTATATAAATAAACTTGCCTTGCCTTGCCTAACACAGTGACATCACTACGGAACTCTAGCGCTCCTATTGGCTGGCGCTCAAACACATTGTACGTGATAGGCTAAAGGGCGGGACATCTCTAAGTGGTCGACCAATGTCAACAGAGCCGGCCAGCTAACCAATCAGAGCAGACTGCTTCTTCATCCACTCTGTTTGTGTCATTCCTCCTAAACTCACAAACAATTAGCCTCATTTACACATTCAAATAACTGTGTTAATGTCAGCAATGAAGAGGGGGGGGTTTCATGGTGATGTGTGTGTGTGTGTGTGTGTGTGTGTGTGTGTGTGTGTGTGTGTGTGTGTGTGTGTGTGTGTGTGTGTGTGTGTGTGTGTGTGTGTGTGTGTGTGTGTGCAGGGTTTCTTTTATCTCTGTTGGTTTTAGACTCAGCTGAAACCAGGACTGTGTGAGATGAACACATTAAACATGTGGATAACAGCATCATGTGTGTGTGATCAGCTGTGAGCGTCATGTGACACATTCCTCTGATTCAATCAGAAGACCCCCCACATGTCTCTCCATGTGTCTCCCTGTGTCTCCATGTCTCTCCATGTGTCTCCATGTCTCTCCATGTGTCTCCATGTCTCTCCATGTGTCTCCGTGTGTCTCCGTGTCTCTCTGTGTCTCTGTGTCTCTCCGTGTATCTCCGTGTCTCTCCGTGTGTCTCCGTGTGTCTCCGTGTGTCTCCATGTCTCTCCGTGTGTCTCCGTGTGTCTCCGTGTGTCTCCATGTCTCTCCGTGTGTCTCCATGTGTCTCCATGTGTCTCCATGTCTCTCCATGTCTCTCCATGTGTCTCCATGTGTCTCCATGTCTCTCCATGTGTCTCCATGTGTCTCCATGTGTCTCCATGTGTCTCCATGTGTGCTGAGCTCCATCCCAGAGAGATGCAGTCAGGAGCTGATAGAATCAGACTCACACCTCCAGAGAGGGGAACCAGAGGAGCTTCAGCTTCTCCAGTGTTCTAAATGTAAGGATCGTCTCATGTTGGAAACGGATTAAAGAAACACAACAAATGGATTGTCACCGTCATGCTAAAGTGTGACTGTGGTGCATGCTGGGAGTTGTAGTTTTTTGTACATTTTTGTAGTTTTCAGTCAGACATATTATTTCTTATTGATGACTCCATGAAATGTGAATATTATATGTATCTAAATGTTATTATCAAACTAACATATTCAGACTTGGTTTACCTTCTGGGAACTCTGCAATTAATTCAATCTTTAATTTGCTTTCACACATATTTGAAAATATTACACACACACACACACACACACACACACACACACACACACACACACACACACACACACACACACACACACACACACACACACACACACACACACACACACACACACACACACACACACACACACACACACACACACACACACACACACACACACACACACACACAGAGGTACATGGCCTTAAGGCGCTAAACAAACATTTAAAAGTTCTTTTTTATCTCTGAGTTGCCATTTCGTAAGTCCGGAGGTATTCTGGGATGTTCTCATCGTCTGTACACATTACGTCGTTCTAAAAAACCCAGCATGTCGAGTGCAGAGAGAAGTGCATGCAAGTGTCTTTAGATAAAAGTCAGCGAAAGGCAGTGGTGTAGTGGTCGTTGGACGCGGGGATCACCGTCCCCCACTTTTCTGGAGCCCCAACTTTTTTGAAGCATGATTTTTTTTTAATAGTCTAATAAATATAAAATCATTGCCAGTGTTATCATTTGCAAGTGTGTATTTGTTGTATGTGTGTGTGTGTGTGTGTGTGTGTGGTGTGTGGTGTGTGTGTGTGTGTGTGTGTGTGTGTGTGTGTGTGTGTGTGTGTGTGTGTATTTGTTGTATGTGTGTGTGTGTGTGTGTGTGTGGTGTGTGGTGTGTGGTGTGTGGTGTGTGTGTGTGTGTGTGTGTGTGTGTGTGTGTGTGTGTGTGTGTGTGTGTGTGTGTGTGTGTGTGTGTGTGTGTGTGTGAGGGCGTATACAAGATGTGCAAAACAACAACACATCATTGAAAAAGACCAGATGAAAAACCACAAAATTATACACAAAATGATCAGCGAAGACTGTCCATTGGATATACGTGCAGAACAGCTAAAGAAGGACCAAACCACCGGGCTGAGACACCGGGCAGAGACACCGGGCAGAGAGACCGGGCTGAGACACCGGGCTGAGACACCGGGCTGAGACACCGGGCAGAGACACCGGGCAGAGAGACCGGGCAGAGACACCGGGCTGAGACACCGGGCTGAGACACCGGGCTGAGACACCGGGCAGAGACACCGGGCTGAGACACCGGGCAGAGACACCGGGCTGAGACACCGGGCAGAGACACCGGGCAGAGACACCGGGCAGAGACACCGGGCTGAGACACCGGGCTGAGACACCGGGCAGAGACACCGGGCTGAGACACCGGGCTGAGACACCGGGCTGAGACACCGGGCAGAGACACCGGGCAGAGACACCGGGCTGAGACACCGGGCTGAGACACCGGGCTGAGACACCGGGCAGAGACACCGGGCTGAGACACCGGGCAGAGACACCGGGCTGAGACACCGGGCTGAGACACCGGGCAGAGACACCGGGCAGAGACACCGGGCAGAGACACCGGGCTGAGACACCGGGCTGAGACACCGGGCTGAGACACCGGGCAGAGACACCGGGCTGAGACACCGGGCTGAGACACCGGGCTGAGACACCGGGCTGAGACACCGGGCAGAGACACAGGGCAGAGACACCGGGCTGAGACACCGGGCAGAGACACCGGGCTGAGACACCGGGCTGAGACACCGGGCAGAGACACCGGGCTGAGACACCGGGCAGAGACACAGGGCAGAGACACCGGGCTGAGACACCGGGCTGAGACACCGGGCAGAGACACCGGGCAGAGAGACCGGGCTGAGACACCGGGCTGAGACACCGGGCTGAGACACCGGGCAGAGACACCGGGCAGAGAGACCGGGCAGAGACACCGGGCTGAGACACCGGGCTGAGACACCGGGCTGAGACACCGGGCAGAGACACCGGGCTGAGACACCGGGCAGAGACACCGGGCTGAGACACCGGGCAGAGACACCGGGCAGAGACACCGGGCAGAGACACCGGGCTGAGACACCGGGCTGAGACACCGGGCAGAGACACCGGGCTGAGACACCGGGCTGAGACACCGGGCTGAGACACCGGGCAGAGACACCGGGCAGAGACACCGGGCTGAGACACCGGGCTGAGACACCGGGCTGAGACACCGGGCAGAGACACCGGGCTGAGACACCGGGCAGAGACACCGGGCTGAGACACCGGGCTGAGACACCGGGCAGAGACACCGGGCAGAGACACCGGGCAGAGACACCGGGCTGAGACACCGGGCTGAGACACCGGGCTGAGACACCGGGCAGAGACACCGGGCTGAGACACCGGGCTGAGACACCGGGCTGAGACACCGGGCTGAGACACCGGGCAGAGACACAGGGCAGAGACACCGGGCTGAGACACCGGGCAGAGACACCGGGCTGAGACACCGGGCTGAGACACCGGGCAGAGACACCGGGCTGAGA
>JAPTMU010000026.1:1569103-1584103 GCA_028583405.1 Pogonophryne albipinna
ATACAACCCAGAAAGTACAGGCTGAACACAGATAATACCCAGACAGTACAGGCTGAACACAGATACAACCCAGACAGTACAGGCTGAACACAGATAATACCCAGACAGTACAGGCTGAACACAGATAAAACCCAGACAGTACAGGCTGAACACAGATACAACCCAGACAGTACAGGCTGAACACAGATAAAACCCAGACAGTACAGGCTGAACACAGATACAACCCAGACAGTACAGGCTGAACACAGATACAACCCAGACAGTACAGGCTGAACACAGATAATACCCAGACAGTACAGGCTGAACACAGATAAAACCCAGACAGTACAGGCTGAACACAGATAAAACCCAGACAGTACAGGCTGAACACAGATAAAACCCAGACAGTACAGGCTGAACACAGATAAAACCCAGACAGTACAGGCTGAACACAGATACAACCCAGACAGTACAGGCTGAACACAGATACAACCCAGACAGTACAGGCTGAACACAGATACAACCCAGACAGTACAGGCTGAACACAGATAAAACCCAGACAGTACAGGCTGAACACAGATAAAACCCAGACAGTACAGGCTGAACACAGATACAACCCAGACAGTACAGGCTGAACACAGATAAAACCCAGACAGTACAGGCTGAACACAGATACAACCCAGACAGTACAGGCTGAACACAGATAAAACCCAGACAGTACAGGCTGAACACAGATACAACCCAGAGGAAATGTTAACAGTCAATATGTGAATAAAATAAACTGTTATAAGTCATTAAAAACTGGCACAATTTAAAACGGTATTTTTTGTTTATCTGGCTTTAATCATATCAAACTAACATGTGTGGTTCAGTGAGCTTCATCAGTGATGAATATTATGGGATGTCTTCATCACATCAGAGAAGAGAAACGTCTTCCTGATGAAACTGAGACTCAACACCACAATGTTTCAGACAACATGATAATATTGACTATTGAATGTTGTTGTGGTAAACTCTCTCTCTCTCTCTCCTTATGGACCGATGCCAGGGTGTTGTAGTTCCCAGCATGCACCTGGGGTCCTGCTCAGATTCCTGCATGGCAGCCGAGCGTTTCACATCCGGAAACTTCAAACGTCGGTTTCAGAAAGAGAAGAGCTCCTTTCTGCTGCTGAAGATTCATAATCATTTAAGTAGATCATGTGTTTTTATGTATTTAATGTAATTCATTCGATATTTTTTTTAAATATTTTTTAACTCTTTTATATTTGTTAATATTTATTTTTATTTATTTTATAAAATATATGTTTTCTACATTTTTTTATTAGTCTATTTTGAACTCATGCTGGTTACACACACACACACACACACACACACACACACACACACACACACACACACACACACACACACACACACACACACACACACACACACACACACACACACACACACACACACACACACACACACACACACACACACACACACACACACACACACACACACACACACACACACACACCAACTTGATGATTAATGACATTTTCAGTCAAAAGCTTTTGAGGAGAAATGTAGAGTTTTGATGAATGAATGAACGACTGCTTCCTGTTTGTTTTATACCGGCACCGCCCCCTGAGAGTCAGGGTGCGTTTGATTTAGACAACAACAACAAAGAGAGAACCAGTAGAACCAGTAGAACCAGTAGAACCTGTACAAATATTTAGAACCAGTAGAACCAGACTCACCTCCTCTGCTGCTCTGATCCTCCGAATGAGGACCTCTGTGCTCAGCTTCCACCTGAAGAATCACAGCATTCATCCGCATAACTCCTCCTCCTCCTCCTCCTCCTCCTCCTCCTCTTCCTCCTCCTCCTCCTCCTCCTCCTCCTCCTCTTCCTCCTCCTCCTCTTCCTCCAAAGCTGCTATGATGTTATCTAGCTTCCTGCGTCCTCGCACTGGAGAGCTGGTTCTGTATGAGCTGCAGAGCGGGTGGAGCCGGATGTGGTTCCTGACCCTGAAGGAGCTCCTGCTTCCTGCACACGGCTCCAATGGGAACATCTGATGAGAGAAGAGTCAGTTATTTACTAAAGTGAGAATTATGAGAAAAACTTCAGAACGTTTTTTCAGAATGTTTTGTTTTTGAAAAATGAAAATATATTTTAAAAAAAGTTGGAAATTCTGATTAAAAAAGTGAGAATTTCTTAGAAAATTGTTAGAATTCTTGAATTTTTGTAAAAGAGTTCTGACTCTAATCACAAAACTTACTGTTTTTATTTTTACTTTTGCTTAAATCTCTCTTTTTCCACACGTGGCCCTAAAGCTCTTCCTTACAACCAAAACACAGTTACTTCCTCAAAAGGGTTTTTCAACAGCTTCTAGAGACAAGAGATAAAACCAATATTTACAGACGAGTCTATCCGATGAGACTCAGAGACTCAGAGACTCAGAGACTCAGACACTCAGAGACTCAGAGACTCAGACACTCAGAGACTCAGAGACTCAGAGACTCAGACACTCAGACACTCAGAGACTCAGACACTCAGACACTCAGAGACTCAGACACTCAGACACTCAGACACTCAGAGACTCAGACACTCAGACGCTCAGACACTCAGAGACTCAGAGACTCAGACACTCAGACACTCAGAGACTCAGACACTCAGAGACTCAGAGACTCAGACCCTCAGACACTCAGAGACTCAGACACTCAGAGACTCAGAGACTCAGACACTCAGAGACTCAGAGACTCAGACACTCAGAAACTCAGAGACTCAGAAACTCAGAGACTCAGAAACTCAGAGACTCAGAAACTCAGAGACTCAGAAACTCAGACACTCAGAGACTCAGACACTCAGAGACTCAGAAACTCAGAGACTCAGAAACTCAGACACTCAGAGACTCAGACACTCAGAGACTCAGAGACTCAGAGACTCAGAGACTCAGACACTCAGAGACTCAGAGACTCAGACACTCAGAGACTCAGAGAGGAACCAGCAGCTCAAACAGATGCTGGCATATTTCTGGCTTCAAAACTCTGTATTTAGAGTTTATGTTAATTTAGAGTTTATGTGAATTTAGAGTTTATGTTAATTTAGAGTTTATGTGAATTTAGAGTTTATGTGAATTTAGAGTTTATGTGAATTTAGAGTTTTAGTGAATTTAGAGTTTTAGTGAATTTAGAGTTTTAGTGAAATTAGAGTTTTAGTGAATTTAGAGTTTATGTGAATTTAGAGTTTTAGTGAATTTAGAGTTTTAGTGAATTTAGAGTTTATGTGAATTTAGAGTTTATGTGAATTTAGAGTTTATGTTAATTTAGAGTTTTAGTGAATTTAGAGTTTATGTTAATTTAGAGTTTATGTGAATTTAGAGTTTATGTGAATTTAGAGTTTATGTGAATTTAGAGTTTTAGTGAATTTAGAGTTTTAGTGAATTTAGAGTTTTAGTGAAATTAGAGTTTTAGTGAATTTAGAGTTTATGTGAATTTAGAGTTTATGTGAATTTAGAGTTTTAGTGAATTTAGAGTTTATGTGAATTTAGAGTTTTAGTGAATTTAGAGTTTTAGTGAATTTAGAGTTTATGTGAATTTAGAGTTTATGTGAATTTAGAGTTTTAGTGAATTTAGAGTTTTAGTGAATTTAGAGTTTATGTGAATTTAGAGTTTATGTGAATTTAGAGTTTTAGTGAAATTAGAGTTTTAGTGAAATTAGAGTTTTAGTGAATTTAGAGTTTTAGTGAATTTAGAGTTTATGTGAATTTAGAGTTTATGTTAATTTAGAGTTTTAGTGAATTTAGAGTTTATGTTAATTTAGAGTTTATGTGAATTTAGAGTTTATGTGAATTTAGAGTTTATGTGAATTTAGAGTTTTAGTGAATTTAGAGTTTATGTTAATTTAGAGTTTATGTTAATTTAGAGTTTATGTGAATTTAGAGTTTATGTGAATTTAGAGTTTATGTGAATTTAGAGTTTTATTGAATTTAGAGTTTTAGTGAATTTAGAGTTTTAGTGAATTTAGAGTTTATGTGAATTTAGAGTTTTAGTGAATTTAGAGTTTTAGTGAATTTAGAGTTTATGTGAATTTAGAGTTTTAGTGAATTTAGAGTTTTAGTGAATTTAGAGTTTTAGTGAATTTAGAGTTTATGTGAATTTAGAGTTTATGTGAATTTAGAGTTTATGTTAATTTAGAGTTTTAGTGAATTTAGAGTTTATGTGAATTTAGAGTTTTAGTGAAATTAGAGTTTTAGTGAATTTAGAGTTTTAGTGAATTTAGAGTTTATGTGAATTTAGAGTTTATGTGAATTTAGAGTTTTAGTGAAATTAGAGTTTTAGTGAATTTAGAGTTTATGTTAATTTAGAGTTTTAGTGAATTTAGAGTTTATGTGAATTTAGAGTTTATGTGAATTTAGAGTTTTAGTGAATTTAGAGTTTATGTGAATTTAGAGTTTATGTGAATTTAGAGTTTATGTGAATTTAGAGTTTATGTGAATTTAGAGTTTTAGTGAATTTAGAGTTTATGTGAATTTAGAGTTTTAGTGAAATTAGAGTTTTAGTGAATTTAGAGTTTTAGTGAATTTAGAGTTTTAGTGAATTTAGAGTTTATGTGAATTTAGAGTTTATGTGAATTTAGAGTTTTAGTGAAATTAGAGTTTTAGTGAAATTAGAGTTTATGTGAATTTAGAGTTTATGTGAATTTAGAGTTTTAGTGAATTTAGAGTTTTAGTGAATTTAGAGTTTATGTGAATTTAGAGTTTATGTGAATTTAGAGTTTTAGTGAAATTAGAGTTTTAGTGAATTTAGAGTTTTAGTGAATTTAGAGTTTATGTGAATTTAGAGTTTATGTGAATTTAGAGTTTTAGTGAAATTAGAGTTTTAGTGAATTTAGAGTTTATGTTAATTTAGAGTTTTAGTGAATTTAGAGTTTATGTGAATTTAGAGTTTATGTGAATTTAGAGTTTTAGTGAATTTAGAGTTTATGTGAATTTAGAGTTTATGTGAATTTAGAGTTTATGTGAATTTAGAGTTTATGTGAATTTAGAGTTTTAGTGAATTTAGAGTTTATGTGAATTTAGAGTTTTAGTGAAATTAGAGTTTTAGTGAATTTAGAGTTTTAGTGAATTTAGAGTTTTAGTGAATTTAGAGTTTATGTGAATTTAGAGTTTATGTGAATTTAGAGTTTTAGTGAAATTAGAGTTTTAGTGAAATTAGAGTTTATGTGAATTTAGAGTTTATGTGAATTTAGAGTTTTAGTGAATTTAGAGTTTTAGTGAATTTAGAGTTTATGTGAATTTAGAGTTTATGTGAATTTAGAGTTTTAGTGAAATTAGAGTTTTAGTGAATTTAGAGTTTTAGTGAATTTAGAGTTTTAGTGAATTTAGAGTTTTAGTGAAATTAGAGTTTTAGTGAATTTAGAGTTTTAGTGAATTTAGAGTTTTAGTGAATTTAGAGTTTATGTGAATTTAGAGTTTATGTTAATTTAGAGTTTTAGTGAATTTAGAGTTTATGTTAATTTAGAGTTTATGTGAATTTAGAGTTTATGTGAATTTAGAGTTTATGTGAATTTAGAGTTTTAGTGAATTTAGAGTTTTAGTGAATTTAGAGTTTTAGTGAAATTAGAGTTTTAGTGAATTTAGAGTTTATGTGAATTTAGAGTTTATGTGAATTTAGAGTTTTAGTGAATTTAGAGTTTTAGTGAATTTAGAGTTTTAGTGAATTTAGAGTTTATGTGAATTTAGAGTTTATGTGAATTTAGAGTTTATGTTAATTTAGAGTTTATGTTAATTTAGAGTTTTAGTGAATTTAGAGTTTATGTGAATTTAGAGTTTATGTTAATTTAGAGTTTTAGTGAATTTAGAGTTTATGTTAATTTAGAGTTTATGTGAATTTAGAGTTTTAGTGAATTTAGAGTTTATGTGAATTTAGAGTTTTAGTGAATTTAGAGTTTTAGTGAATTTAGAGTTTTAGTGAAATTAGAGTTTTAGTGAATTTAGAGTTTTAGTGAATTTAGAGTTTATGTGAATTTAGAGTTTTAGTGAATTTAGAGTTTTAGTGAATTTAGAGTTTTAGTGAATTTAGAGTTTATGTGAATTTAGAGTTTATGTGAATTTAGAGTTTATGTTAATTTAGAGTTTTAGTGAATTTAGAGTTTATGTGAATTTAGAGTTTATGTGAATTTAGAGTTTTAGTGAATTTAGAGTTTATGTGAATTTAGAGTTTATGTGAATTTAGAGTTTATGTGAATTTAGAGTTTTAGTGAATTTAGAGTTTATGTGAATTTAGAGTTTTAGTGAAATTAGAGTTTTAGTGAATTTAGAGTTTTAGTGAATTTAGAGTTTTAGTGAATTTAGAGTTTATGTGAATTTAGAGTTTTAGTGAAATTAGAGTTTTAGTGAATTTAGAGTTTTAGTGAATTTAGAGTTTATGTGAATTTAGAGTTTATGTGAATTTAGAGTTTTAGTGAATTTAGAGTTTTAGTGAATTTAGAGTTTATGTGAATTTAGAGTTTTAGTGAAATTAGAGTTTTAGTGAATTTAGAGTTTTAGTGAATTTAGAGTTTATGTGAATTTAGAGTTTTAGTGAAATTAGAGTTTTAGTGAATTTAGAGTTTATGTTAATTTAGAGTTTTAGTGAATTTAGAGTTTATGTGAATTTAGAGTTTATGTGAATTTAGAGTTTATGTGAATTTAGAGTTTATGTGAATTTAGAGTTTATGTGAATTTAGAGCTTATGTGAATTTAGAGTTTATGTGAATTTAGAGTTTATGTGAATTTAGAGTTTATGTGAATTTAGAGTTTATGTGAATTTAGAGTTTTAGTGAATTTAGAGTTTATGTGAATTTAGAGTTTTAGTGAAATTAGAGTTTTAGTGAATTTAGAGTTTTAGTGAATTTAGAGTTTTAGTGAATTTAGAGTTTTAGTGAATTTAGAGTTTTAGTGAAATTAGAGTTTTAGTGAATTTAGAGTTTTAGTGAATTTAGAGTTTTAGTGAATTTAGAGTTTTAGTGAAATTAGAGTTTTAGTGAATTTAGAGTTTTAGTGAATTTAGAGTTTTAGTGAATTTAAAGTTTATGTGAATTTAGAGTTTATGTGAATTTAGAAGTTTATGTGAATTTAGAGTTTATGTGAATTTAGAGTTTATGTGAATTTAGAGTTTATGTGAATTTAGAGTTTATGTGAATTTAGAGTTTATGTGAATTATTCAGAATTTTGAGAACAAAAATAGATTTTTTTGAAAAATAGTATCATTTTGAGAACACATTTAGGATTTTGAGAAAACAAATGAATTTTGACAAAAAAGTGGGAAATTCTGAGAAAAAAAGTCTGAATTTGAATTTCTTTGGAAATTGTTAGAATTTGTTTTTATTTATTATAAAGTGAGCGTTCTGACTTTAATTACAGAACTTACGGTTTGTTTTTAGTTCGATGACGTCTCTCTTTTTTTGGCCCTTAACCTCTTCCTTACAACCAAAACTCAGTTACTTCCTCAAAAGGGTTTCTCAACAGCTCCCAGACTGATGAAATGCAGCAGTGTGTAACACACGAGTCCACCAGAGACTCTGAGGCGATGCTAACGTCCTGCTGAGACTCAGAGACTCAGAGAGGAACTCAAACAGATGCATTGATTACGTGAACGATCCAGAAACCAACATTACAACGTGAGCAGCGCGTCGGCTCGCAGAGAGAGACTGAGGTTACACTCTTTCAGTCTCCAGGAAACGACGAGGTTGCAGCAGTTGAAGAGAAACCACGTGATGAATCTCACTTCCTCTAACTGTCAGGACTCTGATCGCACACCGATGGCGGGTTCACGGTGAGATCCCATTCAACTGATATTATTCTCAATGGTTTGGTGTCAGACTGGTTTAAGTCACCAGAGGTTGGGACTCTTGTTGATGGGAGTGAGTGACGCCCGGCCTGGACTCCCTGCTGTGCTCTGGATCACACTCTGCCTCTCTTGGTGTGTGTGCAGTGTGTGTGTGGTCTGATAATACAGGTGTTAGGGACTTCAGATGAGCAGTTTATGATCTGTGGTACAGAGACAGAACGCTTCCTGCTTCCGGACAGAGGGCTGCACTTTGTTTCCTGGTTCTGAGGGTTTGTCATGGCGCAGGTCAAAGTCGTAGGTTTGAGTTTTCAATATCGAAATGTCAAACTTCCGACTTCCTCTGTGCGGGATGGAAACAAATGAACGGCCACGATCCTTTAAATGGGATTGTTATCTAAGGTGCCTCTGCCTGCTCTGATTGGCTCTACAATCCTCTAGACCTATTTTCCACTGTTGGGTGAGCTTTGTTTTTAACGTGCGTATGGTTGCGCACTCACAGCTGACGGTGTTGTGTAAGGTCTGCAGGAACACATGAAGACCAGCTGCTACGCTTCACTAAAGCTCACCCACTAAACACCTCCTATTCCACAGGTTCAATGCAACAATAAGGGAAGAAAACAAGTCACAATAAAAGTCATCATTTCGAGAAAATACTGAATTCTGTGGAATCGTTATTTTACTCGAATCGCGGTTAAAACTTTTCAGACTTTTCAGGAAAGTTTGAATTCTGAGAAATATTTCTGAATTTGAACAAAAGTCAGAATTATAAGAAAAATATCAGAATTTTCTCTGAATTAGAGTTTGTAACTGCTACCTGTGCAGCTGTGGCTCACCTGAGTGCAGTGAGTGCTGCTGGTACCTGTGTGCTGGTACCTGAGTGCTGTTTACCTGAGTGCTGTTTACCTGAGTGTTGTTTACCTGAGTGCTGTTTACCTGAGTGCTGTTTACCTGAGTGCTGTTTACCTGAGTGCTGTTTACCTGTGTGCTGGTACCTGAGTGTTGTGCTGTTTACCTGAGTGCTGTTTACCTGTGTGCTGTTACTTGTGTGCTGGTACCTGAGTGTTGTTTACCTGTGTGTTGTTACCTGTGTGTTGTTACCTGTGTGCTGGTAGCTGTGTGCTGGTACCTGAGTGTTGTTTACCTGTGTGCTGTTACCTGAGTGTTGTTTACCTGTGTGCTGTTACCTGTGTGCTGTTACCTGAGTGTTGTTTACCTGTGTGTTGTTACCTGTGTGCTGGTACCTGTGTGCTGGTACCTGAGTGTTGTTTACCTGAGTGTTGTTTACCTGTGTGCTGTTACCTGTGTGCTGTTACCTGAGTGTTGTTACCTGAGTGTTGTTTACCTGTGTAACTGATACCTGTGTGCTGTTACCTGTGTGCTGAGTTAGAGTTGGTGAGGTCCTGATAATTTATTCCGGGAAATGACTCAGACCTACTAATTGACCTAACCGAAGTTCTATTTCGTCCCTACTGACCGCCAGAGGCGGTGCTTTAGCACTGGATATGTCCATCGCGCGCATGCGCAGCTCGAGTACCAATAACAACAAAGTCACCTGTGACCCACGTGACACCGGCTATATCAGCCGGTGTCGTTAGAGGATCTGTTCCTTTCATCTTCTCGCTGCGCGAGAGAACCGTGGCTACATTTTTGTAGCCTACAGCATTCGTTCGGTTGGCACATTTGTCAAGGATTCTCTGCAAACAGCTGGCTGCGTGCAGCTTCGCGACTCATCCAGTCGGGGGCCGCGGGGTTAGGGTTAACCCTAACCCTAACCCGCCCCCCAGGGGGCTCCAGGGGCCGGGGGGTTAGGGTTAGGGTTAACCCTAACCCTAACCCGCCCCCCAGGAGGCTCCAGGGGCCGGGGGGCTAGGCCCTGAAGTCCCGGGGCCGGTCGTCGGCTGTTTTTCCCAGCAGCAGCTCAGCTACTGGGCTGCCTGTACTTCCGACCCTTGGGTGGTTTCCACCCTAACCCAGGGCTACGATTTGCAGTTCCGACGCCGGCCCCTAGCCTTCGGCCGGGTCAGAATGACAGTTGTCAACGACCCGGCGAAGGCCTTAGCTCTGGCCCAAAAGTTGTCCGTCCTCTTGGCCAAGGGGCGGTGGACCCTCTGCTTCAGGACGGGGGGTTCTACTCGGCGTACTTTCTTGTGAGCAAGAAAGTTGGCGGATTCCGTCCAGTTCTGGACCTCAGAGGAATCCACAGATTCCTGAAGGTACTGCCCTTCCATATGCTAACCACAGCAGACACCCTTCGTGTTGTCGCACAGGGGGAGTGGTTCACAACCGTGGACTTGAGGGACGCCTACTTCCACGTGCCAATTGCATCCCATCACCGGAAGTTCTTGAGGTTCGCCTTTCAGGGCCGACATGATCAGTTCCGGGTGCTTCCCTTTGGTCTCTCCCTCTCTCCAAGGGTGTTCACCAGGGTTGTTGCGGCAGCGCTCGCTCCCCTGCAGGAACAGGGCGTGAAGGTCCTGCCATATCTGGACGACTGGCTGGTTTGCGCGCCGTCCCGGGCCCAAGTGGCACAGGATACGGCGTGCCTCTCATCCCACGTAGCCCGGTTGGGCCTAACAGTGAACACCGGAAAGAGTTGTCTGGACCCTTCCCAACAGGTCACTTACCTGGGGATGGTCCTAGATTCGGTCGCCATGAGGGCCTACCTGACACCTCGTCGTGTGGACGACCTTTCCCACCATCTTTGCATCTTCAGACTGGGCAAGAGGGTGCCTTACATCCAGTTCCTCCTGCTCGTAGGCAGACTGACAGCTGCCTCAGCCGTTGTGCCCTTGGGCCTGCTGTCACTGCGCCCCATGCAGATGTGGCTGAACAACTTTCACTTGGACGCCAAGCGGCACAGGCACAAGAGAGTCAGGGTGTCTCAGCGGTGCCTCCACTCTCTGTCCCGCTGGAGGGACAGGGCCTATCTTCTGATGGGTGTGCCCATGGGCGCCATCCCATCCCGCCGGGAGACTGTCACTGTGGATGTGTGTCTCTCGGGGTGGGGTGCGGTGTGGCAGAGCAGGACTGTTCAAGGTCAGTGGTCTGCCCAGGAAGGTGCACGCCATATCAATGTGCTGGAGCTTTGGGCGGTGTTGCTCGCACTCATGCACTTTTTACCCCAACTGGCGGGCAGGCATGTGCTCGTGCGTTCGGACAACATGTCCGCCGTTGCCCAAATCAACCACCAGGGGGGCACCAGGTCCGCACAGCTGCTCCGCGTTTCACAGAGCCTCTTGCCTTGGCGCTCCCCCGCCTCGCCAGTCTGCGGGCAGTCTTTCTGCCAGGAGACCTGAATCAGGTCGCAGATTTCCTCTCACGGCGCAAGCCTCCACCGGGGGAGTGGAGGCTTCACCCAGAGGTGGTGGAGACAATTTGGAGCCTTTTCGGCAGGGCCGAGGTGGACCTCTTTGCCTCGGAAGAGTGGAAGCACTGCCCCCTCTGGTTCTCCTGGACGGAGGTGACCAGCCCGATGGGTCAGGATGCCCTGGCGCACGACTGGCCGGACGCTCTCCTGTATGCCTTCCCGCCGCTGCCTCTGATACTGCAGACGCTTCAGAGGGTCCTTACTCAGGGGCACAGCCTCCTTCTGGTCGCCCCCCGCTGGCCGGGGAGAGTCTGGTTCCCACTGCTGCGCAGTCTCTGCTGCAGCCCACCTTGGCGTCTCCCCGACAGGAAGGACCTTCTGTCACAGCTCAAGGGTCAGATTTGGCATCCCGACCCTCACCGCCTTCAGCTCTGGGTTTGGCCTCTGCAGGGCCCAACCCACTGTTGAGCGGTTTCACGGCATCTGTCAGGGAAACTATCCTGAATGCCAGAGCTCCATCCACTCGAGCACAGTATGAGTGCAAATGGAAGCTCTTCTCCCACTGGTGTGTGAGTTATCCCCAGTTTCCACTGGGTCCGTCTGCGCCGCGCTCCGCGGTTTTGGTCCGACCTCCACTAGCGCCATAACCCAAAGGACGCATCCCAGAAGCGTTTCAGAAGCATAGCGTCGTGCGTGCAGGCTCGCAGTTTTGTTATTGATTCGGGCATCCTGGACATTTGTACTTCTACAAGAAAGTAAGTAGGCTACGTAGTTAAATGTTTTATTTTTGTGTCTGTTTAAATGGTGTTTATTGAATGGCTCTGCACTGTACCTACAAGTATTAATTAACTTTAAAACATTAATATTTAGTTGTTACCTTCCACTCCACAAACTGCAGCGACTAAAAACCAGGCCTTGTCCTTTCTGATGTTGTCCTGGTAGTAAGCATTGGTTACATCATATCAAATAGTGTGTTTTTCCACTTCCATGATGAAAACCTCGTCGTCCATTGTGCGTATCGTAGTGGAGGTGTTGTGATGATGAAGGAGGGGGGTCTGCTAAATTAGTATATGTGGGGGATGGGCCTGGCCCGGATGCTCACCTTTCCACTTCCTGCGAGGGGGGGGTGCCTGCCCGACCTTACGTTACGGCTGCGCAGCGGCAAAAATAGGATTCATCCTAATTTTAGAGAAGCGCTGCGCCGAGCCGCTTCTGGGACGCGTCTGAGCCGTAACGGGGCGCGTGTGGTGGAATAGCACCCATTGACTAGAGTGGCCGCGATCCTTACGACCGCCGCGGCGCAGCGCGGCGCAGACAGACCCGGTGGAAACTGGGGGTAAGGCTGAGAATCCGGGACATTGCTCCGTGGCCTCCATTTTAGAGTTCCTGCAGTCCCTTCTGGATAGTGGACGTTCTCACTCCACTTTGAAGGTGTATATGGCTGCTATCTATGCCCGACATGTTGGAGTCGATGGCGCCACAGTGGGGCGCCACAGGTTGGTGTCCCTCTTTCTAGGAGGGGCTCTACGGCAGCGTCCCCCTAGCACCCCAAGGGCCCCGGCTTGGGACCTGCCCCTAGTGCTGGATGCCCTATCATCTCCTCCCTTCGAGCCCCTGGCCCAGTGTTGTTTACCTGTGTGCTGTTACCTGAGTGCTGTTACCTGAGTGTTGTTACCTGAGTGTTGTTACCTGAGTGTTGTTTACCTGTGTGTTGTTACCTGAGTGCTGTTACCTGAGTGCTGTTACCTGAGTGTTGTTACCTGAGTGTTGTTTACCTGTGTGTTGTTACCTGAGTGCTGTTACCTGAGTGTTGTTACCTGAGTGTTGTTTACCTGTGTGCTGTTACCTGAGTGTTGTTACCTGAGTGTTGTTTACTTGAGTGCTGTTTACCTGTGTGTTGTTACCTGAGTGTTGTTTACTTGAGTGCTGTTTACCTGTGTGTTGTTACCTGAGTGTTGTTACCTGAGTGCTGTTACCTGAGTGTTGTTTACCTGAGTGCTGTTACCTGAGTGCTGTTACCTGAGTGTTGTTTACCTGAGTGTTGTTTACCTGAGTGCTGTTACCTGAGTGTTGTTACCTGAGTGTTGTTTACCTGAGTGCTGTTTACCTGTGTGTTGTTACCTGAGTGCTGTTACCTGAGTGTTGTTACCTGAGTGTTGTTACCTGAGTGTTGTTTACCTGAGTGTTGTTACCTGTGTGCTGTTACCTGAGTGCTGTTTACCTGTGTGTTGTTACCTGAGTGTTGTTACCTGAGTGCTGTTACCTGAGTATTGTTTACCTGTGTGCTGTTACCTGAGTGTTGTTTACCTGTGTGCAGTTACCTGAGTGTTGTTTACCTGTGTGCTGTTACCTGAGTGCTGTTACCTGAGTGTTGTTTACCTGCGTGTTGTTTACCTGTGTGCTGTTACCTGAGTGTTGTTTACCTGAGTGTTGTTTACCTGTGTGCTGTTACCTGAGTGTTGTTTACCTGTGTGCTGTTACCTGTGTGCTGTTAGCTGAGTGTTGTTTACCTGAGTGTTGTTTACCTGTGTGCTGTTACCTGAGTGTTGTTTACCTGTGTGCTGTTACCTGAGTGTGGTTTACCTGAGTGTTGTTTACCTGAGTGTTGTTTACCTGTGTGCTGTTACCTGTGTGCTGTTACCTGTGTGCTCGTACCTGAGTGTTGTTTACCTGTGTGCTGTTACCTGAGTGTTGTTTACCTGAGTGTTGTTTACCTGAGTGCTGTTACCTGAGTGTTGTTTACCTGCGTGTTGTTTACCTGAGTGTTGTTTACCTGTGTGCTGTTACCTGAGTGTTGTTTACCTGTGTGCTGTTACCTGAGTGCTGTTACCTGTGTGCAGTTACCTGAGTGTTGTTTACCTGCGTGTTGTTTACCTGTGTGCTGTTACCTGTGTGCTGTTACCTGAGTGTTGTTACCTGAGTGTTGTTTACCTGTGTGCTGTTACCTGAGTGTTGTTACCTGAGTGTTGTTTACTTGAGTGCTGTTTACCTGTGTGTTGTTACCTGAGTGTTGTTTACCTGAGTGTTGTTTACCTGAGTGTTGTTTACCTGTGTGCTGTTACCTGAGTGTTGTTTACCTGAGTGTTGTTTACCTGAGTGTTGTTTACCTGTGTGCTGTTACCTGAGTGTTGTTTACCTGAGTGTTGTTTACCTGTGTGCTGTTACCTGAGTGTTGTTTACCTGAGTGTTGTTTACCTGTGTGCTGTTACCTGAGTGTTGTTTACCTGTGTGCTGTTACCTGAGTGTTGTTTACCTGAGTGTTGTTTACCTGTCTGCTGTTACCTGAGTGTTGTTTACCTGTGTGCTGTTACCTGTGTGCTCGTACCTGTGTGTTGTTTACCTGTGTGTTGTTTACCTGTGTGCTGTTACCTGAGTGTTGTTTACCTGAGTGTTGTTTACCTGTCTGCTGTTACCTGAGTGTTGTTTACCTGTGTGCTGTTACCTGTGTGCTCGTACCTGTGTGTTGTTTACCTGTGTGTTGTTTACCTGTGTGCTGTTACCTGAGTGTTGTTTACCTGTGTGCTGTTACCTGAGTGTTGTTTACCTGAGTGTTGTTTACCTGTGTGCTGTTACCTGAGTGTTGTTTACCTGAGTGTTGTTTACCTGTGTGCTGTTACCTGAGTGTTGTTTACCTGTGTGCTGTTACCTGTGTGCTCGTACCTGTGTGTTGTTTACCTGTGTGTTGTTTACCTGTGTGTTGTTTACCTGTGTATTGTTTACCTGTGTGCTGGTTTATATAAATAGTTATCACCGCAATAAACCATGTTTAATTTTGTCTTCATATTCCATTTACATGCATATTGACTTCTTGCACCATTTTGCATTTTTGTATTTTATTATATATGTTGCATTGTTGGAGGAGCTCAGGTCAGAAGAGTTTCATTGCCATTTCTGCT